>JAJJWW010012912.1:75000-77500 GCA_023531295.1 Papaver armeniacum | reverse complement strand
CCAACGTCCCTTCCCTATATATGTCTTATTCGCATTTCTACAAATAGGATTAGGGGAGGAAAAATCATTCATCAACTCCCCGAGGCCGGATCTTGCCGAGGCCTAGCCCAAATGAAGCTTCATTATGACCGAGGGACTTCCAACTTGTAAGAATGAAGCTTCATCGTGCTAGGCCGGATCGCAACTTGGAGGAATGAAGCTTCACTCGCTTGGCCAAACTTGCAAATTGCAAGATGAGGCTTCACGTGCTTGGCCAAACCTGCAAATTGCAAGAGTGAAGCTTCACTCAGCTGGGACTTACACAATTGGCGCATGAGGATGAGCCAACTGATGCCAAACCAACTATTTTTCCCAACCAACGTCCCTTCCCTATATATGTCTTATTCGCATTTCTACAAATAGGATTAGGGGAGGAAAAATCATTCATCAACTCCCCGAGGCCGGATCTTGCCGAGGCCTAGCCCAAATGAAGCTTCATTATGACCGAGGGACTTCCAACTTGTAAGAATGAAGCTTCATCGTGTCTTATTCGCCGGATCGCAACTTGGAGGAATGAAGCTTCACTCGCTTGGCCAAACTTGCAAATTGCAAGATGAGGCTTCACGTGCTTGGCCAAACCTGCAAATTGCAAGAGTGAAGCTTCACTCAGCTGGGGACTTACACAATTGGCGCATGAGGATGAGCCAACCGATGCCAAACCAACTATTTTTCCCAACCAACGTCCCTTCCCTATATATGTCTTATTCGCATTTCTACAAATAGGATTAGGGGAGGAAAAATCATTCATCAACTCCCCGAGGCCGGATCTTGCCGAGGCCTAGCCCAAATGAAGCTTCATTATGACCGAGGGACTTCCAACTTGTAAGAATGAAGCTTCATCGTGCTAGGCCGGATCGCAACTTGGAGGAATGAAGCTTCACTCCCAACCAACTTGGCCAAACTTGCAAATTGCAAGATGAGGCTTCACGTGCTTGGCAAAACCTGCAAATTGCAAGAGTGAAGCTTCACTCGCTTGGCCAAACTTGCAAATTGCAAGATGAGGCTTCACGTGCTTGGCCAAACCAACTATTTTTCCCAACCAACGTCCCTTCCCTATATATGTCTTATTCGCATTTCTACAAATAGGATTAGGGGAGGAAAAATCATTCATCAACTCCCCGAGGCCGGATCCGGCCATCTTGGCTGTACATGGACATGGCAAGCTAGCATATCACGGCCTTCTTGGCTGAGCGCTCGACCCTCCAAGCTTGCAGCTTGCATATCACGGCCGTCTTGGCCGAGCGCTCGTTTTTGGACTTCCGGCAAGCTCTACAGCTTTCAAGCCCGGCCATGATGGCTGAGCTTCGTCCAGGCCTGCTTGCAGCGTCCAGCCATGATGGCTGAGCATTCGATCCGTCAAGTGTCTAGTGTTGCATTTCGAGTATGACCAAGCAATTTTTGGCTTCAAAATTGGTCCAAATGTGTTGCCATGGGCTTCCAACGAGTTTTGGGACATATCTTGTTTTTGGACTTCCAACCAACTCCCCCTCCCTATATATGTCTTATTCGCATTTCTACAAGTAGGATTAGGGGAGGAAAAAACATTCATCAACTCCCCGAGGCCGGATCCGGCCATCTTGGCTGTACATGGACATGGCAAGCTAGCATATCACGGCCTTCTTGGCTGAGCGCTCGACCCTCCAAGCTTGCAGCTTGCATATCACGGCCGTCTTGGCCGAGCGCTCGATCCGGCAAGCTCCCAGCTTTCAAGCCCGGCCATGATGGCTGAGCTTCGTCCAGGCCTGCTTGCAGCGTCCAGCCATGATGGCTGAGCATTCGATCCGTCAAGTGTCTAGTGTTGCATTTCGAGTATGACCAAGCAATTTTTGGCTTCAAAATTGGTCCAAATGTGTTGCCATGGGCTTCCAACGAGTTTTGGGACATATCTTGTTTTTGGACTTCCAACCAACTCCCCCCCCTATATATGTCTTATTCGCATTTCTACAAGTAGGATTAGGGGAGGAAAAAACATTCATCAACTCCCCGAGGCCGGATCCGGCCATCTTGGCTGTACATGGACATGGCAAGCTAGCATATCACGGCCTTCTTGGCTGAGCGCTCGACCCTCCAAGCTTGCAGCTTGCATATCACGGCCGTCTTGGCCGAGCGCTCGATCCGGCAAGCTCCCAGCTTTCAAGCCCGGCCATGATGGCTGAGCTTCGTCCAGGCCTGCTTGCAGCGTCCAGCCATGATGGCTGAGCATTCGATCCGTCAAGTGTCTAGTGTTGCATTTCGAGTATGACCAAGCAATTTTTGGCTTCAAAATTGGTCCAAATGTGTTGCCATGGGCTTCCAACGAGTTTTGGGACATATCTTGTTTTTGGACTTCCAACCAACTCCCCCTCCCTATATATGTCTTATTCGCATTTCTACAAGTAGGATTAGGGGAGGAAAAAACATTCATCAACTCCCCGAGGCCGGATCCGGCCATCTTGGCTGTACATGGACATGGCAAGCTAGC
>JAJJWW010012912.1:62500-67500 GCA_023531295.1 Papaver armeniacum | reverse complement strand
TGGCCAAACCTGCAAATTGCAAGAGTAAAGCTTCACTGAGCTGGGGACTTACACAATTGGCGCATGAAGATGAGCCAACTGATGCCAAACCAACTATTTTACCAACCAACGTCCCTTCCCTATATATGTCTTATTCGCATTTCTACAAATAGGATTAGGGGAGGAAAAATCATTCATCAACTCCCCGAGGCCGGATCTTGCCGAGGCCTAGCCCAAATGAAGCTTCATTATGACCGAGGGACTTCCAACTTGTAAGAATGAAGCTTCATCGTGTGCTAGGCCGGATCACAACTTGGAGGAATGAAGCTTCACTCGCTTGGCCAAACTTGCAAATTGCAAGATGAGGCTTCACGTGCTTGGCCAAACCTGCAAATTGCAAGAGTGAAGCTTCACTCAGCTGGGGACTTACACAATTGGCGCATGAGGATGAGCCAATTGATGCCAAACCAACTATTTTTCCCAACCAACGTCCCTTCCCTATATATGTCTTATTCGCATTTCTACAAATAGGATTAGGGGAGGAAAAATCATTCATCAACTCCCCGAGGCCGGATCTTGCCGAGGCCTAGCCCAAATGAAGCTTCATTATGACCGAGGGACTTCCAACTTGTAAGAATGAAGCTTCATCGTGCTAGGCCGGATCGCAACTTGGAGGAATGAAGCTTCACTCGCTTGGCCAAACTTGCAAATTGCAAGATGAGGCTTCACGTGCTTGGCCAAACCTGCAAATTGCAAGAGTGAAGCTTCACTCAGCTGGGGACTTACACAATTGGCGCATGAAGATGAGCCAACTGATGCCAAACCAACTATTTTTTTCCCAACCAACGTCCCTTCCCTATATATGTCTTATTCGCATTTCTACAAATAGGATTAGGGAGGAAAAATCATTCATCAACTCCCCGAGGCCGGATCTTGCCGAGGCCTAGCCCAAATGAAGCTTCATTATGACCGAGGGACTTCCAACTTGTAAGAATGAAGCTTCATCGTGCTAGGCCGGATCGCAACTTGGAGGAATGAAGCTTCACTCGCTTGGCCAAACTTGCAAATTGCAAGATGAGGCTTCACGTGCTTGGCCAAACCTGCAAATTGCAAGAGTGAAGCTTCACTCAGCAGGGGACTTACACAATTGGCGCATGAGTATGAGCCAATTGATGCCAAACCAACTATTTTTCCCAACCAACGTCCCTTCCCTATATATGTCTTATTCGCATTTCTACAAATAGGATTAGGGGAGGAAAAATCATTCATCAACTCCCCGAGGCCGGATCTTGCCGAGGCCTAGCCCAAATGAAGCTTCATTATGACCGAGGGACTTCCAACTTTGTAAGAATGAAGCTTCATCGTGCTAGGCCGGATCGCAACTTGGAGGAATGAAGCTTCACTCGCTTGGCCAAACTTGCAAATTGCAAGATGAGGCTTCACGTGCTTGGCCAAACCTGCAAATTGCAAGAGTGAAGCTTCACTCAGCTGGGGACTTACACAATTGGCGCATGAGGATGAGCCAATTGATGCCAAACCAACTATTTTTCCCAACCAACGTCCCTTCCCTATATATGTCTTATTCGCATTTCTACAAATAGGATTAGGGGAGGAAAAATCATTCATCAACTCCCCGAGGCCGGATCTTGCCGAGGCCTAGCCCAAATGAAGCTTCATTATGACCGAGGGACTTCCAACTTGTAAGAATGAAGCTTCATCGTGCTAGGCCGGATCGCAACTTGGAGGAATGAAGCTTCACTCGCTTGGCCAAACTTGCAAATTGCAAGATGAGGCTTCACGTGCTTGGCCAAACCTGCAAATTGCAAGAGTGAAGCTTCACTCACTCAGCTGGGGACTTACACAATTGGCGCATGAGGATGAGCCAACTGATGCCAAACCAACTATTTTTCCCAACCAACGTCCCTTCCCTATATATGTCTTATTCGCATTTCTACAAATAGGATTAGGGGAGGAAAAATCATTCATCAACTCCCCGAGGCCGGATCTTGCCGAGGCCTAGCCCAAATGAAGCTTCATTATGACCGAGGGACTTCCAACTTGTAAGAATGAAGCTTCATCGTGCTAGGCCGGATCGCAACTTGGAGGAATGAAGCTTCACTCGCTTGGCCAAACTTGCAAATTGCAAGATGAGGCTTCACGTGCTTGGCCAAACCTGCAAATTGCAAGAGTGAAGCTTCACTCAGCTGGGGACTTACACAATTGGCGCATGAGTATGAGCCAATTGATGCCAAACCAACTATTTTTCCCAACCAACGTCCCTTCCCTATATATGTCTTATTCGCATTTCTAAAAATAGGATTAGGGGAGGAAAAATCATTCATCAACTCCCTCCCCGAGGCCGGATCTTGCCGAGGCCTAGCCCAAATGAAGCTTCATTATGACCGAGGGACTTCCAACTTGTAAGAATGAAGCTTCATCGTGCTAGGCCGGATCGCAACTTGGAGGAATGAAGCTTCACTCGCTTGGCCAAACTTGCAAATTGCAAGATGAGGCTTCACGTGCTTGGCCAAACCTGCAAATTGCAAGAGTGAAGCTTCACTCAGCTGGGGACTTACACAATTGGCGCATGAGGATGAGCCAACTGATGCCAAACCAACTATTTTTCCCAACCAACGTCCCTTCCCTATATATGTCTTATTCGCATTTCTACAAATAGGATTAGGGGAGGAAAAATCATTCATCAACTCCCCGAGGCCGGATCTTGCCGAGGCCTAGCCCAAATGAAGCTTCATTATGACCGAGGGACTTCCAACTTGTAAGAATGAAGCTTCATCGTGCTAGGCCGGATCGCAACTTGGAGGAATGAAGCTTCACTCGCTTCACTCGCTTGGCCAAACTTGCAAATTGCAAGATGAGGCTTCACGTGCTTGGCCAAACCTGCAAATTGCAAGAGTGAAGCTTCACTCAGCTGGGGACTTACACAATTGGCGCATGAGGATGAGCCAACTGATGCCAAACCAACTATTTTTCCCAACCAACGTCCCTTCCCTATATATGTCTTATTCGCATTTCTACAAATAGGATTAGGGGAGGAAAAATCATTCATCAACTCCCCGAGGCCGGATCTTGCCGAGGCCTAGCCCAAATGAAGCTTCATTATGACCGAGGGACTTCCAACTTGTAAGAATGAAGCTTCATCGTGCTAGGCCGGATCGCAACTTGGAGGAATGAAGCTTCACTCGCTTGGCCAAACTTGCAAATTGCAAGATGAGGCTTCACGTGCTTGGCAAAACCTGCAAATTGCAAGAGTGAAGCTTCACTCAGCTGGGGACTTACACAATTGGCGCATGAGGATGAGCCAACTGATGCCAAACCAACTGATGCCAAACCAACTATTTTTCCCAACCAACGTCCCTTCCCTATATATGTCTTATTCGCATTTCTACAAATAGGATTAGGGGAGGAAAAATCATTCATCAACTCCCCGAGGCCGGATCCGGCCATCTTGGCTGTACATGGACATGGCAAGCTAGCATATCACGGCCTTCTTGGCTGAGCGCTCGACCCTCCAAGCTTGCAGCTTGCATATCACGGCCGTCTTGGCCGAGCGCTCGTTCCGGCAAGCTCCCAGCTTTCAAGCCCGGCCATGATGGCTGAGCTTCGTCCAGGCCTGCTTGCAGCGTCCAGCCATGATGGCTGAGCATTCGATCCGTCAAGTGTCTAGTGTTGCATTTCGAGTATGACCAAGCAATTTTTGGCTTCAAAATTGGTCCAAATGTCCAAATGTGTTGGGCTTCCAACGAGTTTTGGGACATATCTTGTTTTTGGACTTCCAACCAACTCCCCCTCCCTATATATGTCTTATTCGCATTTCTACAAGTAGGATTAGGGGAGGAAAAAACATTCATCAACTCCCCGAGGCCGGATCCGGCCATCTTGGCTGTACATGGACATGGCAAGCTAGCATATCACGGCCTTCTTGGCTGAGCGCTCGACCCTCCAAGCTTGCAGCTTGCATATCACGGCCGTCTTGGCCGAGCGCTCGATCCGGCAAGCTCGCAGCTTTCAAGCCCGGCCATGATGGCTGAGCTTCGTCCAGGCCTGCTTGCAGCGTCCAGCCATGATGGCTGAGCATTCGATCCGTCAAGTGTGTAGTGTTGCATTTCGAGTATGACCAAGCAATTTTTGGCTTCAAAATTGGTCCAAATGTGTTGCCATGGGCTTCCAACGAGTTTTGGGACATATCTTGTTTTTGGACTTCCAACCAACTCCCCTCCCTATATATGTCTTATTCGCATTTCTACAAGTAGGATTAGGGGAGGAAAAAACATTCATCAACTCCCCGAGGCCGGATCCGGCCATCTTGGCTGTACATGGACATGGCAAGCTAGCATATCACGGCCTTCTTGGCTGAGCGCTCGACCCTCCAAGCTTGCAGCTTGCATATCACGGCCGTCTTGGCCGAGCGCTCGTTCCGGCAAGCTCCCAGCTTTCAAGCCCGGCCATGATGGCTGAGCTTCGTCCAGGCCTGCTTGCAGCGTCCAGCCATGATGGCTGAGCATTCGATCCGTCAAGTGTGTAGTGTTGCATTTCGAGTATGACCAAGCAATTTTTGGCTTCAAAATTGGTCCAAATGTGTTGCCATGGGCTTCCAACGAGTTTTGGGACATATCTTGTTTTTGGACTTCCAACCAACTCCCCCTCCCTATATATGTCTTATTCGCATTTCTACAAGTAGGATTAGGGGAGGAAAAAACATTCATCAACTCCCCGAGGCCGGATCCGGCCATCTTGGCTGTACATGGACATGGCAAGCTAGCATATCACGGCCTTCTTGGCTGAGCGCTCGACCCTCCAAGCTTGCAGCTTGCATATCACGGCCGTCTTGGCCGAGCGCTCGTTCCGGCAAGCTCCCAGCTTTCAAGCCCGGCCATGATGGCTGAGCTTCGTCCAGGCCTGCTTGCAGCGTCCAGCCATGATGGCTGAGCATTCGATCCGTCAAGTGTCTAGTGTTGCATTTCGAGTATGACCAAGCAATTTTTGGCTTCAAAATTGGTCCA
>JAJJWW010012912.1:50000-52500 GCA_023531295.1 Papaver armeniacum | reverse complement strand
AACTATTTTTCCCAACCAACGTCCCTTCCCTATATATGTCTTATTCGCATTTCTACAAATAGGATTAGGGGAGGAAAAATCATTCATCAACTCCCCGAGGCCGGATCTTGCCGAGGCCTAGCCCAAATGAAGCTTCATTATGACCGAGGGACTTCCAACTTGTAAGAATGAAGCTTCATCGTGCTAGGCCGGATCGCAACTTGGAGGAATGAAGCTTCACTCGCTTGGCCAAACTTGCAAATTGCAAGATGAGGCTTCACGTGCTTGGCCAAACCTGCAAATTGCAAGAGTGAAGCTTCACTCAGCTGGGGACTTACACAATTGGCGCATGAGTATGAGCCAATTGATGCCAAACCAACTATTTTTTTTCCCAACCAACGTCCCTTCCCTATATATGTCTTATTCGCATTTCTACAAATAGGATTAGGGGAGGAAAAATCATTCATCAACTCCCCGAGGCCGGATCTTGCCGAGGCCTAGCCCAAATGAAGCTTCATTATGACCGAGGGACTTCCAACTTGTAAGAATGAAGCTTCATCGTGCTAGGCCGGATCGCAACTTGGAGGAATGAAGCTTCACTCGCTTGGCCAAACTTGCAAATTGCAAGATGAGGCTTCACGTGCTTGGCCAAACCTGCAAATTGCAAGAGTGAAGCTTCACTCAGCTGGGACTTACACAATTGGCGCATGAGGATGAGCCAACTGATGCCAAACCAACTATTTTTCCCAACCAACGTCCCTTCCCTATATATGTCTTATTCGCATTTCTACAAATAGGATTAGGGGAGGAAAAATCATTCATCAACTCCCCGAGGCCGGATCTTGCCGAGGCCTAGCCCAAATGAAGCTTCATTATGACCGAGGGACTTCCAACTTGTAAGAATGAAGCTTCATCGTGCTAGGCCGGATCGCAACTTGGAGGAATGAAGCTTCACTCGCTTGGCCAAACTTGCAAATTGCAAGAGTGAAGCTTCACTCGCTTGCAAATTGCAAGATGAGGCTTCACGTGCTTGGCCAAACCTGCAAAATTGCAAGAGTGAAGCTTCACTCAGCTGGGGACTTACACAATTGGCGCATGAGGATGAGCCAACTGATGCCAAACCAACTATTTTTCCCAACCAACGTCCCTTCCCTATATATGTCTTATTCGCATTTCTACAAATAGGATTAGGGGAGGAAAAATCATTCATCAACTCCCCGAGGCCGGATCTTGCCGAGGCCTAGCCCAAATGAAGCTTCATTATGACCGAGGGACTTCCAACTTGTAAGAATGAAGCTTCATCGTGCTAGGCCGGATCGCAACTTGGAGGAATGAAGCTTCACTCGCTTGGCCAAACTTGCAAATTGCAAGATGAGGCTTCACGTGCTTGGCAAAACTTCAAATTGCAAGAGTGAAGCTTCACTCAGCTGGGGACTTACACAATTGGCGCATGAGGATGAGCCAACTGATGCCAAACCAACTATTTTTTCCCAACCAACGTCCCTTCCCTATATATGACCAACTATTTTTCCCAACCAACGTCCCTTCCCTATATATGTCTTATTCGCATTTCTACAAATAGGATTAGGGGAGGAAAAATCATTCATCAACTCCCCGAGGCCGGATCCGGCCATCTTGGCTGTACATGGACATGGCAAGCTAGCATATCACGGCCTTCTTGGCTGAGCGCTCGACCCTCCAAGCTTGCAGCTTGCATATCACGGCCGTCTTGGCCGAGCGCTCGTTCCGGCAAGCTCCCAGCTTTCAAGCCCGGCCATGATGGCTGAGCTTCGTCCAGGCCTGCTTGCAGCGTCCAGCCATGATGGCTGAGCATTCGATCCGTCAAGTGTCTAGTGTTGCATTTCGAGTATGACCAAGCAATTTTTGGCTTCAAAATTGGTCCAAATGTGTTGCCATGGGCTTCCAACGAGTTTTGGGACATATCTTGTTTTTGGACTTCCAACGAGTTTTGGGACATATCTTGTTTTTGGACTTCCAACCAACTCCCCCTCCCTATATATATCTTATTCGCATTTCTACAAGTAGGATTAGGGGAGGAAAAAACATTCATCAACTCCCCGAGGCCGGATCCGGCCATCTTGGCTGTACATGGACATGGCAAGCTAGCATATCACGGCCTTCTTGGCTGAGCGCTCGACCCTCCAAGCTTGCAGCTTGCATATCACGGCCGTCTTGGCCGAGCGCTCGATCCGGCAAGCTCGCAGCTTTCAAGCCCGGCCATGATGGCTGAGCTTCGTCCGGCCTGCTTGCAGCGTCCAGCCATGATGGCTGAGCATTCGATCCGTCAAGTGTGTAGTGTTGCATTTCGAGTATGACCAAGCAATTTTTGGCTTCAAAATTGGTCCAAATGTGTTGCCATGGGCTTCCAACGAGTTTTGGGACATATCTTGTTTTTGGACTTCCAACCAACTCCCCCTCCCTATATATGTCTTATTCGCATTTCTACAAGTAGGATTAGGGGAGGAAAAAACATTCATCAACTCCCCGAGGCCGGATCCGG
>JAJJWW010012912.1:35000-40000 GCA_023531295.1 Papaver armeniacum | reverse complement strand
CAACTCCCCGAGGCCGGATCTTGCCCCAAATGAAGCTTCATTATGACCGAGGGACTTCCAACTTGTAAGAATGAAGCTTCATCGTGCTAGGCCGGATCGCAACTTGGAGGAATGAAGCTTCACTCGCTTGGCCAAACTTGCAAATTGCAAGATGAGGCTTCACGTGCTTGGCCAAACCTGCAAATTGCAAGAGTGAAGCTTCACTCAGCTGGGGGACTTACACAATTGGCGCATGAGTATGAGCCAATTGATGCCAAACCAACTATTTTTCCCAACCAACCAATTGATGTCCCTTCCCTCCCTTCCCTATATCTTATTCGCATTTCTATTTCTACAAATAGGATTAGGGGAGGAAAAATCATTCATCAACTCCCCGAGGCCGGATCTTGCCGAGGCCTAGCCCAAATGAAGCTTCATTATGACCGAGGGACTTCCAACTTGTAAGAATGAAGCTTCATCGTGCTAGGCCGGATCGCAACTTGGAGGAATGAAGCTTCACTCGCTTGGCCAAACTTGCAAACTTGCAAATTGCAAGATGAGGCTTCACGTGCTTGGCCAAACCTGCAAATTGCAAGAGTGAAGCTTCACTCAGCTGGGGACTTACACAATTGGCGCATGAGGATGAGCCAATTGATGCCAAACCAACTATTTTTCCCAACCAACGTCCCTTCCCTATATATGTCTTATTCGCATTTCTACAAATAGGATTAGGGGAGGAAAAATCATTCATCAACTCCCCGAGGCCGGATCTTGCCGAGGCCTAGCCCAAATGAAGCTTCATTATGACCGAGGGACTTCCAACTTGTAAGAATGAAGCTTCATCGTGCTAGGCCGGATCGCAACTTGGAGGAATGAAGCTTCACTCGCTTGGCCAAACTTGCAAATTGCAAGATGAGGCTTCACGTGCTTGGCCAAACTGCAAATTGCAAGAGTGAAGCTTCACTCAGCTGGGGACTTACACAATTGGCCAAACCTGCAAATTGCAAGAGTGAAGCTTCACTCAGCTGGGGACTTACACAATTGGCGCATGAGGATGAGCCAAACCAACTATTTTTCCCAACCAACGTCCCTTCCCTATATATGTCTTATTCGCATTTCTACAAATAGGATTAGGGGAGGAAAAATCATTCATCAACTCCCCGAGGCCGGATCTTGCCGAGGCCTAGCCCAAATGAAGCTTCATTATGACCGAGGGACTTCCAACTTGTAAGAATGAAGCTTCATCGTGCTAGGCCGGATCGCAACTTGGAGGAATGAAGCTTCACTCGCTTGGCCAAACTTGCAAATTGCAAGATGAGGCTTCACGTGCTTGGCCAAACCTGCAAATTGCAAGAGTGAAGCTTCACTCAGCTGGGGACTTACACAATTGGCGCATGAGGATTCACTCAGCTGGCTTAATTGAGCCAAACCAACTATTTTTTTCCCAACCAACGTCCCTTCCCTATATATGTCTTATTCGCATTTCTACAAATAGGATTAGGGGAGGAAAAATCATTCATCAACTCCCCGAGGCCGGATCTTGCCGAGGCCTAGCCCAAATGAAGCTTCATTATGACCGAGGGACTTCCAACTTCATAAGAATGACTTCCAACTTGTAGAATGAAGCTTCATTCATCGTGCTAGGCCGGATCGCAACTTGGAGGAATGAAGCTTCACTCGCTTGGCCAAACTTGCAAATTGCAAGATGAGGCTTCACGTGCTTGGCCAAACCTGCAAATTGCAAGAGTGAAGCTTCACTCAGCTGGGGACTTACACAATTGGCGCATGAGGATGAGCCAACTGATGCCAAACCAACTATTTTTCCCAACCAACGTCCCTTCCCTATATATGTCTTATTCGCATTTCTACAAATAGGATTAGGGGAGGAAAAATCATTCATCAACTCCCCGAGGCCGGATCTTGCCGAGGCCTAGCCCAAATGAAGCTTCATTATGACCGAGGGACTTCCAACTTGTAAGAATGAAGCTTCATCGTGCTAGGCCGGATCGCAACTTGGAGGAATGAAGCTTCACTCGCTTGGCCAAACTTGCAAATTGCAAGATGAGGCTTCAAACTGCTTCATCGGCCAAACTTCACTGCAAATTGCAAGCAAGATGAAGCTTCACTCAGCAAACTTGCAAATTGAAGATGACTTACAAGAGTGAAGCTTCACTCAGCTGGGGACTTACACAATTGGCCATGAGGATGAGCCAACTGATGCCAAACCAACTATTTTTCCCAACCAACGTCCCTTCCCTATATATGTCTTATTCGCATTTCTACAAATAGGATTAGGGGAGGAAAAATCATTCATCAACTCCCCGAGGCCGGATCTTGCCGAGGCCTAGCCCAAATGAAGCTTCATTATGACCGAGGGACTTCCAACTTGTAAGAATGAAGCTTCATCGTGCTAGGCCGGATCGCAACTTGGAGGAATGAAGCTTCACTCTCTTGGCCAAACTTGCAAATTGCAAGATGATGAGCTTCACGTGCTTGGCCAAACCTGCAAATTGCAAGAGTGAAGCTTCACTCAGCTGGGGACTTACACAATTGGCGCATGAGGATGAGCCAACTGATGCCAAACCAACTATTTTTCCCAACCAACGTCCCTTCCCTATATATGTCTTATTCGCATTTCTACAAATAGGATTAGGGGAGGAAAAATCATTCATCAACTCCCTTCCCTATATATGTCTTATTCGCATTTCTACAAATAGGATTAGGGGAGGAAAAATCATTCATCAACTCCCCGAGGCCGGATCTTGCCGATTGTAAGAATGAAGCTTCATCGTGCTAGGCTTCATCTCGCAACTTGGAGGAATGAAGCTTCACTCGCTTGGCCAAACTTGCAAATTGCAAGAGTGAAGCTTCACTCAGCTGGGGACTTACACAATTGGCGCATGAGGATGAGCCAATTGATGCCAAACCAACTATTTTTCCCAACCAACTATTTTTTCCAACCAACGTCCCTATATATGTCTTATTCGCATTTCTACAAATAGGATTAGGGGAGGAAAAATCATTCATCAACTCCCCGAGGCCGGATCTTGCCGAGGCCTAGCCCAAATGAAGCTTCATTATGACCGAGGGACTTCCAACTTGTAAGAATGAAGCTTCATCGTGCTAGGCCGGATCGCAACTTGGAGGAATGAAGCTTCACTCGCTTGGCCAAACTTGCAAATTGCAAATTGCAAGATGAGGCTTCACGTGCTTGGCAAAACCTGCAAATTGCAAGAGTGAAGCTTCACTCAGCTGGGGACTTACACAATTGGCGCATGAGGATGAGCCAACTGATGCCAAACCAACTATTTTTCCCAACCAACGTCCCTTCCCTATATATGTCTTATTCGCATTTCTACAAATAGGATTAGGGGAGGAAAAATCATTCATCAACTCCCCGAGGCCGGATCCGGCCATCTTGGCTGTACATGGACATGGCAAGCTAGCATATCACGGCCTTCTTGGCTGAGCGCTCGACCCTCCAAGCTTGCAGCTTGCATATCACGGCCGTCTTGGCCGAGCGCTCGTTCCGGCAAGCTCCCAGCTTTCAAGCCCGGCCATGATGGCTGAGCTTCGTCCAGGCCTGCTTGCAGCGTCCAGCCATGATGGCTGAGCATTCGATCCGTCAAGTGTCTAGTGTTGCATTTCATTCGATCCGTCAAGTGTCTAGTGTTGATTTCGAGTATGACCAAGCAATTTTTGGCTTCAAAATTGGTCCAAATGTGTTGCCATGGGCTTCCAACGAGTTTTGGGACATATCTTGTTTTTGGACTTCCAACCAACTCCCCCTCCCTATATATGTCTTATTCGCATTTCTACAAGTAGGATTAGGGGAGGAAAAAACATTCATCAACTCCCCGAGGCCGGATCCGGCCATCTTGGCTGTACATGGACATGGCAAGCTAGCATATCACGGCCTTCTTGGCTGAGCGCTCGACCCTCCAAGCTTGCAGCTTGCATATCACGGCCGTCTTGGCCGAGCGCTCGATCCGGCAAGCTCGCAGCTTTCAAGCCCGGCCATGATGGCTGAGCTTCGTCCAGGCCTGCTTGCAGCGTCCAGCCATGATGGCTGAGCATTCGATCCGTCAAGTGTGTAGTGTTGCATTTCGAGTCAAGTGTGTAGTGTTGCATTTCGAGTATGACCAAGCAATTTTTGGCTTCAAAATTGGTCCAAATGTGTTGCCATGGGCTTCCAACGAGTTTTGGGACATATCTTGTTTTTGGACTTCCAAAATTGGTCCAACTCCCCCTCCTTGTTTTTGCCATGGGCTTCTAGCCCCCTCCCTATATATGTCTTATTCGCATTTCTACAAGTAGGATTAGGGGAGGAAAAAACATTCATCAACTCCCCGAGGCCGGATCCGGCCATCTTGGCTGTACATGGACATGGCAAGCTAGCATATCACGGCCTTCTTGGCTGAGCGCTCGACCCTCCAAGCTTGCAGCTTGCATATCACGGCCGTCTTGGCCGAGCGCTCGTTCCGGCAAGCTCCCAGCTTTCAAGCCCGGCCATGATGGCTGAGCTTCGTCCAGGCCTGCTTGCAGCGTCCAGCCATGATGGCTGAGCATTCGATCCGTCAAGTGTGTCCGTCAAGTTGCATTTCGAGTATGACCAAGCAATTTTTGGCTTCAAAATTGGTCCAAATGTGTTGCCATGGGCTTCCAACGAGTTTTGGGACATATCTTGTTTTTGGACTTCCAACCAACTCCCCCTCCCTATATATGTCTTATTCGCATTTCTACAAGTAGGATTAGGGGAGGAAAAAACATTCATCAACTCCCCAACTCCGGATCCGGCCATCTTGGCTGTACATGGACATGGCAAGCTAGCATATCACGGCCTTCTTGGCTGAGCGCTCGACCCTCCAAGCTTGCAGCTTGCATATCACGGCCGTCTTGGCCGAACGCTCGTTCCGGCAAGCTCCCAGCTTTCAAGCCCGGCCATGATGGCTGAGCTTCGTCCAGGCCTGCTTGCAGCGTCCAGCCATGATGGCTGAGCATTCGATCCGTCAAGTGTCTAG
>JAJJWW010012912.1:22500-25000 GCA_023531295.1 Papaver armeniacum | reverse complement strand
AATTGCAAGAGTGAAGCTTCACTCAGCTGGGGACTTACACAATTGGCGCATGAGGATGAGCCAACTGATGCCAAACCAACTATTTTTCCCAACCAACGTCCCTTCCCTATATATGTCTTATTCGCATTTCTACAAATAGGATTAGGGGAGGAAAAATCATTCATCAACTCCCCGAGGCCGGATCTTGCCGAGGCCTAGCCCAAATGAAGCTTCATTATGACCGAGGGACTTCCAACTTGTAAGAATGAAGCTTCATCGTGCTAGGCCGGATCGCAACTTGGAGGAATGAAGCTTCACTCGCTTGGCCAAACTTGCAAATTGCAAGATGAGGCTTCACGTGCTTGGCCAAACCTGCAAATTGCAAGAGTGAAGCTTCACTCAAGCTGGGGACTTACACAATTGGCAAGATGAGGCATGAGTATGAGCCACTCATTTACACAATTGGCGCATGAGTATGAGCCAATTGATGCCAAACCAACTATTTTTCCCAACCAACGTCCCTTCCCTATATATGTCTTATTCGCATTTCTACAAATAGGATTAGGGGAGGAAAAATCATTCATCAACTCCCCGAGGCCGGATCTTGCCGAGGCCTAGCCCAAATGAAGCTTCATTATGACCGAGGGACTTCCAACTTGTAAGAATGAAGCTTCATCGTGCTAGGCCGGATCGCAACTTGGAGGAATGAAGCTTCACTCGCTTGGCCAAACTTGCAAATTGCAAGATGAGGCTTCACGTGCTTGGCCAAACCTGCAAATTGCAAGAGTGAAGCTTCACTCAGCTGGGGACTTACACAATTGGCGCATGAGGATGAGCCAACTGATGCCAAACCAACTATTTTTCCCAACCAACGTCCCTTCCCTATATATGTCTTATTCGCATTTCTACAAATAGGATTAGGGGAGGAAAAATCATTCATCAACTCCCCAAGGCCGGATCTTGCCGAGGCCTAGCCCAAATGAAGCTTCATTATGACCGAGGGACTTCAACTCCCCGAATCTTGCCGAGGCCTAGCCCAAATGAAGCTTCATTATGACCGAGGGACTTCCAACTTGAGAATGAAGCTTCATCGTGCTAGGCCGGATCGCAACTTGGAGGAATGAAGCTTCACTCGCTTGGCCAAACTTGCAAATTGCAAGATGAGGCTTCACGTGCTTGGCCAAACCTGCAAATTGCAAGAGTGAAGCTTCACTCAGCTGGGGACTTACACAATTGGCGCATGAGGATGAGCCAACTGATGCCAAACCAACTATTTTTCCCAACCAACGTCCCTTCCCTATATATGTCTTATTCGCATTTCTACAAATAGGATTAGGGGAGGAAAAATCATTCATCAACTCCCCGAGGCCGGATCTTGCCGAGGCCTAGCCCAAATGAAGCTTCATTATGACCGAGGGACTTCCAACTTGTAAGAATGAAGCTTCATCGTGCTAGGCCGGATCGCAACTTGGAGGAATGAAGCTTCACTCGCTTGGCCAAACTTGCAAATTGCAAGATGAGGCTTCACGTGCTTGGCAAAACCTGCAAATTGCAAGAGTGAAGCCTCATCTTGCAAGAAATTGCAAGAGTGAAGCTTCACTCAGCTGGGGACTTACACAATTGGCGCATGAGGATGAGCCAACTGATGCCAAACCAACTATTTTTCCCAACCAACGTCCCTTCCCTATATATGTCTTATTCGCATTTCTACAAATAGGATTAGGGGAGGAAAAATCATTCATCAACTCCCCGAGGCCGGATCCGGCCATCTTGGCTGTACATGGACATGGCAAGCTAGCATATCACGGCCTTCTTGGCTGAGCGCTCGACCCTCCAAGCTTGCAGCTTGCATATCACGGCCGTCTTGGCCGAGCGCTCGTTCCGGCAAGCTCCCAGCTTTCAAGCCCGGCCATGATGGCTGAGCTTCGTCCAGGCCTGCTTGCAGCGTCCAGCCATGATGGCTGAGCATTCGATCCGTCAAGTGTCTAGTGTTGCATTTCGAGTATGACCAAGCAATTTTTGGCTTCAAAATTGGTCCAAATGTGTTGCCATGGGCTTCCAACGAGTTTTGGGACATATCTTGTTTTTGGACACGAGTTTTGGGACATATCTTGTTTTTGGACTTCCAACTCCCCCTCCCTATATATGTCTTATTCGCATTTCTACAAGTAGGATTAGGGGAGGAAAAAACATTCAACAACTCCCCGAGGCCGGATCCGGCCATCTTGGCTGTACATGGACATGGCAAGCTAGCATATCACGGCCTTCTTGGCTGAGCGCTCGACCCTCCAAGCTTGCAGCTTGCATATCACGGCCGTCTTGGCCGAGCGCTCGATCCGGCAAGCTCGCAGCTTTCAAGCCCGGCCATGATGGCTGAGCTTCGTCCAGGCCTGCTTGCAGCGTCCAGCCATGATGGCTGAGCATTCGATCCGTCAAGTGTGTAGTGTTGCATTTCGAGTATGACCAAGCAATTTTTGGCTTCAAAATTGGTCCAAATGTGTTGCCATGGGCTTCCAACGAG
>JAJJWW010012912.1:10000-12500 GCA_023531295.1 Papaver armeniacum | reverse complement strand
GTAAGAATGAAGCTTCATCGTGCTAGGCCGGATCGCAACTTGGAGGAATGAAGCTTCACTCGCTTGGCCAAACTTGCAAATTGCAAGATGAGGCTTCACGTGCTTGGCCAAACCTTGCAAATTGCAAGAGTGAAGCTTCACTCAGCTGGGGACTTACACAATTGGCGCATGAGTATGAGCCAATTGATGCCAAACCAACTATTTTTCCCAACCAACGTCCCTTCCCTATAGAGTATGAGCCAATTGATGCCAAACCAACTATTTTTCCCAACCAACGTCCCTTCCCTATTTCTATTCGCATTTCTACAAATAGGATTAGGGGAGGAAAAATCATTCATCAACTCCCCGAGGCCGGATCTTGCCGAGGCCTAGCCCAAATGAAGCTTCATTATGACCGAGGGACTTCCAACTTGTAAGAATGAAGCTTCATCGTGCTAGGCCGGATCGCAACTTGGAGGAATGAAGCTTCACTCGCTTGGCCAAACTTGCAAATTGCAAGATGAGGCTTCACGTGCTTGGCCAAACCTGCAAATTGCAAGAGTGAAGCTTCACTCAGCTGGGGACTTACACAATTGGCGCATGAGGATGAGCCAATTGATGCCAAACCAACTATTTTTCCCAACCAACGTCCCTTCCCTATATATGTCTTATTCGCATTTCTTACAAAATAGGATTAGGGGAGGAAAAATCATTCATCAACTCCCCGAGGCCGGATCTTGCCGAGGCCTAGCCCAAATGAAGCTTCATTATGACCGAGGGACTTCCAACTTGTAAGAATGAAGCTTCATCGTGCTAGGCCGGATCGCAACTTGGAGGAATGAAGCTTCACTCGCTTGGCCAAACTTGCAAATTGCAAGATGAGGCTTCACGTGCTTGGCCAAACCTGCAAATTGCAAGAGTGAAGCTTCACTCAGCTGGGGACTTACACAATTGGCGCATGAGGATGAGCCAACTGATGCCAAACCAACTATTTTTCCCAACCAACGTCCCTTCCCTATATATGTCTTATTCGCATTTCTACAAATAGGATTAGGGGAGGAAAAATCATTCATCAACTCCCCGAGGCCGGATCTTGCCGAGGCCTAGCCCAAATGAAGCTTCATTATGACCGAGGGACTTCCAACTTGTAAGAATGAAGCTTCATCGTGCTAGGCCGGATCGCAACTTGGAGGAATGAAGCTTCACTCGCTTGGCCAAACTTGCAAATTGCAAGATGAGGCTTCACGTGCTTGGCCAAACCTGCAAATTGCAAGAGTGAAGCTTCACTCAGCTGGGGACTTACACAATTGGCGCATGAGTATGAGCCAATTGATGCCAAACCAACTATTTTTCCCAACCAACGTCCCTTCCCTAACTATATATCTCTTATTCCCTTCCCATTTCTTATTCGCAAATAGGATTAGGGGAGGAAAAAAATCATTCATCAACTCCCCGAGGCCGGATCTTGCCGAGGCCTAGCCCAAATGAAGCTTCATTATGACCGAGGGACTTCCAACTTGTAAGAATGAAGCTTCATCGTGCTAGGCCGGATCGCAACTTGGAGGAATGAAGCTTCACTCGCTTGGCCAAACTTGCAAATTGCAAGATGAGGCTTCACGTGCTTGGCCAAACCTGCAAATTGCAAGAGTGAAGCTTCACTCAGCTGGGGACTTACACAATTGGCGCATGAGGATGAGCCAACTGATGCCAAACCAACTATTTTTCCCAACCAACGTCCCTTCCCTATATATGTCTTATTCGCATTTCTACAAATAGGATTAGGGGAGGAAAAATCATTCATCAACTCCCCGAGGCCGGATCTTGCCGAGGCCTAGCCCAAATGAAGCTTCATTATGACCGAGGGACTTCCAACTTGTAAGAATGAAGCTTCATCGTGCTAGGCCGGATCGCAACTTGGAGGAATGAAGCTTCACTCGCTTGGCCAAACTTGCAAATTGCAAGATGAGGCTTCACGTGCTTGGCCAAACCTGCAAATTGCAAGAGTGAAGCTTCACTCAGCTGGGACTTACACAATTGGCGCATGAGGATGAGCCAACTGATGCCAAACCAACTATTTTTCCCAACCAACGTCCCTTCCCTATATATGTCTTATTCGCATTTCTACAAATAAATAGATTAGGGGAGGAAAAATCATTCATCAACTCCCCGAGGCCGGATCTTGCCGAGGCCTAGCCCAAATGAAGCTTCATTATGACCGAGGGACTTCCAACTTGTAAGAATGAAGCTTCATCGTGCTAGGCCGGATCGCAACTTGGAGGAATGAAGCTTCACTCGCTTGGCCAAACTTGCAAATTGCAAGATGAGGCTTCACGTGCTTGGCAAAACCTGCAAATTGCAAGAGTGAAGCTTCACTCAGCTGGGGACTTACACAATTGGCGCATGAGGATGAGCCAACTGATGCCAAACCAACTATTTTTCCAAACCAACTATTTTTCCCAACCAACGTCCCTTCCCTATATATGTCTTATTCGCATTTCTACAAATAGGATTAGGGGAGGAA
>JAJJWW010012911.1:0-40638 GCA_023531295.1 Papaver armeniacum | reverse complement strand
ACATATTTAAATAATATCTATAGTTTTCTATCAAAAAATTTAATAAATAAGAAATAATGGATCGACTTATACAAAACTATTGGTTGGCAACCTAGCAACAAGCTGGGCTCCAACACCTTTTTGAATAGCAATGCCTAGCCTATGAAAAATAAAACTACCAAAACCACTACTAGCGTCGTTATTAACCAAACAATTTTACAGACGCTTGAAAAAACACAAAGTATCTTCACCAAGTTCCCTAGGGTAGAGAAAGCTAATACACCCAAACCATGACCATGTGAAACACACTTGTCCAAGTATTTAGTGTGTTTACGTGAAACCGCACTAGCTATAGCCTTTCCAGGGACAAAAGAGCGAACACCATCACCAGTGAAGGGCGAGACACCTGTCACACCCATACAAACATCTTGTCCATTCTCCCAATTGAGCACAAGAATATCAGCAGGTTTCAAATCTTTGTTCTCATCCGTGGAAAACCAAGGAAGCTTCCTTACGAGCGGGCACACCACTTTGTAACAAATATCTGCGACTACATCACGAACTAGATCATGTCGGAACTTAGGTCCTATGTCCTTAGCACAAGAGCATGATCCCCAAAAATGTCCATAGATCTGTTACAACTTGGGCATAAACTATTCTCAACAAACGTGGGATGCCAAGACGATAACAAAGCACGGCCCCGAACCGGCTAGGTCCAATGCACTTTGGTTGAGCCCACTAATGGGTACAGCCAATAAGTAGTCTTGAGCATGCTTAACACGATTGCACTTTGCCCACGAATGGAATCTCGTACGTACATAGAAAATTGGTCCGGGATTTGCTTCTTAACCGCATCAAAATAGGTAAGCGCCGGGGAGTGCATGGAAGGGGGGGGTATCATTGACACACCTAGGTGAAGGTAATCCACATACCTAAATAAATTTTTGAAGAGCAACCGATAGGTCGGTCCTTTGTCTGTTGAGAATGAGTTGCCAAGAATCACCTTAACTGTCCGAAGTAGTCGACTCTACGAGAAGCAAGGTAATGCGAGGTGTCTTTGGTGTCCGCCATGGTGTAGATGCCAAGTCCACCATCTTTGATAGGCAAGGGGTAGCTAATCGCTCGCATAAAGGACCAAACCCCACGCCATCGCCGCAATTAGTAGTTTCAAGTACTTAAGTAAATGATCATCAAAGAGGGCGTTGGTGATTGCGGGGCCGCAGGATTGGTAGTGCGCATTGCAAAATATAATCTAGACACACCCGTACAATTCTTGTGATAACAACATCTCACTTTGAGGGTCTTTGAGTTTTTTGATTGCAGACATTAATTGGACAGTTTTATTCACCCTATTCAACAACATGTCACTGATAAAGCTCATGTCTAAACTCACCGGTCCACCCAAAAGTTTGACACCATTAGAAGGTCTACCAATATCTTCAGGAAAAACACCATCCATTGTACTTCTGAGATCAATGGAAGGCCAAAAGACTTCCGTTTTCTTAATATTGAGATGTAAACCCCTGCTTGGTCCTTCTTTTTCGATGATGCTCAAGGCTTTGGCCACCTCCAATGTGTCGCCTATAATTGTACCATCATCCAGATACCAGGCATGCAAGTCAAGTTTGCATTGCGAAGTAATAATCTTCACCCGGTGGTGAAGTGTCAAAGAGAATAGTAAGGGACCGAGGGGTCTCCTTACCGAACTCAAGTCGAGAAGACAAAATATAATGGTCGTAATAGAGTTTAGCGGTCTCAAGTAACAAAAATTCTACCAATGAGAAATACATGGACAATGACGAACTTCTTCTCAATGAGCCGAGATCTGCTCACCATATTGAAAGCATTAGAAAAGTCAATGAGAAACATTGACATTTTGTTCGAGTGACCTTTCAACTCTATTAGGCGATTTACAGCATGTAAAATACTTTCCCCGCCGGCAGGCATACCAACCCCGAATTGGTAATCTCCTAAATAAGACGACATATCCTTGCCAACAGAAAAAGCAGCCACTTTCGAAACCAAACGACGCCAAACCGTACCAACATCAATGGGCCTAATACCACCTCCTGGTTTAAGTAACAGAGTTAAGGGCGCACTAGCAATGAACTCACCCAAAGCCGTAGGGCATTTTCCAGCCAACCAAAGATTGACAACCCCTGTAATCGAAGCGAGTAAATTGTCTGCAACGGCTGCAGCTGCCCCACTCGTTACATCGACCAAATGTTGCGCGCGTAAACCGTCACGACCACATGACGTGCCCTTTGGGAAACTCTTAATAGCCCCCAAACCGCGCGAGAATCCATCGTGATTGGATCAACCATGACAAAGATCGCTTGAAAATGTCGGAGGAGGCGCAGTGGGTGCTTGTCCCGTAATTCGTGGAAAGTATTCTCATTGCACGGAGCTACTCGAGGAAGACAAGACCCGAATAGGCTGCGGCGAAATGACCACAGCTCAACTTCTTCCGACAAGCCAACAAAGTAGGCTTTGCCTCGATTGCTTCGAATCTTTCCTCCTAGACCCGATTCGACAGGTTTGTTGAAGCGGTTACTCACCAAAGTGTAAACCAGCCGTTAGGTTCCTTCTAGGTAGAAGAGCTTGGTTGATAGCCATGACTTGCAGACGGCCTTCTAGATTGCCCGGACTTTTTCTTTTGAGTTACTTGGTTGGAACAATGTAAGAGTGCAGATTGGTAGAAGAACAAGCCGCAACCAAGCCGACAGTTCCCTGGGTTAACAATAACCCTATCAAGACAAGCTTTCGGCGTCCTCGAAATGCCACCGCATTTATGTGGAATGCAAGTGACAGTCGTGAACTGTCTCTGAAGTACTGCGTTGAGAAGATCAGTCGAGAGGATTCCAACAGCGTCGACCACTGCAACAACACCATTCTCGGCAGCAAGAACTGAGCCATCAACTCCAGCAGTACCATCCATTCCATCGCATCGCAATGGCGCAATGCGAACAAACAACAAGCTACCTCGGATGGTTTATCCAAACCATGGAGAAGAAAATTAGCCTCTACACCTTTGCAAGGCCCCGCAACGACATCTCCATGCACAACTCCTTCCCCGTCCCTTGCACGACTTCTTCCACCCATGAAGATGCATGCATCGACAACACAACCACATACGTATACTGACACAAAGCTTTCTCCCATGCCAAGTAAATGTTCAAGTTCTTGGCCGTTAAATCTCTGCAAAGGTTTTTACTATCATCAGAGAAAAGGTGTCTATCGTATAAGTGCTTCACGAAGGAATCCTTAACGAAACCCCTACCTCGAACCCCATCCTGGCAGCCATGAAAATGCTTGAAAGGACAATGGCAGAAGTTGTCGTTCAATGC
Source organism: Papaver armeniacum (assembly GCA_023531295.1). Classification (NCBI taxonomy): domain Eukaryota; kingdom Viridiplantae; phylum Streptophyta; class Magnoliopsida; order Ranunculales; family Papaveraceae; genus Papaver; species Papaver armeniacum. Next base: position 37,312 of record JAJJWW010012911.1, on the reverse strand, counting down.
AGCTTCATCTGTGTGTGAGGGAGAACCCAAAGGCAACTGGGAAGAAGGGGTAGCGGTGCAGGAAGAGGCTGAAGAAATTCTAGGCATAACGACTGCGAAGAGAAAACCCTAGAAAAAAGAAAACTACGAACCCTAGAAAGTAACCAAAACCGCAAACAAAATCTTGAAGAGAATGATAAAAAAAGAAAAAATCGTGGGAAAACAAACAACGGGAAATCGAAAATCAATGGGAAAATCAGCAGAGACATGATGAATCTGGGTGAAAAATCTGACGAAAAGTTGCCAGGAAAAGTCGCCGGAGCAACATCGTTCAATAAGTTCAAACACCAATAATTTTATGGAATAAAATAATAAGATTTATATTTTTGAATCTTTTATAATTTCATGTATTTATTATAAAAAATACAGAAAATAAAAAAAAACTATTATATTAATTTCGTACATTTATGACTGAAATCAAAAGAAAATCAATTCAACATATTTATGGAATAAAATAATAAGCGGAATTTTTTTGTTTTTGTAAAAGCTGACACGGCCAAAAATTCCTATATTAATTTCATTTACCAAAATAAATGAACAAAAGAATTTTTTTTAGTAACGACTTAATAATGAACACGCAATTGGGGGATAAAAAAACTAATTGGGGGATAGAGGAAAAAGACAAAAACTGGATTTAAATATCAAATCAGGGTCACCCCTTATCTAAGCATTTTATCTAATTCCTAATCTACCCCTTACTAATCATGTTTAGTGGTTAAATATAATTTGTTAAGTTAATAGATTAGTTTGATAATCATTAGAATAAATCATTATCATTGAATTTGTTGATGCAACAACATCAAATCAAGATATTTATGATCATGAAGGTTTAGGTGAAGAACCATTCCAGGAAAGTAAACTAGCTGAACATATAAGTGCTCCAATTACTCATATATAGGTATTAATGTATTGAAATTTGATTTTTTTCATTGAATTAGCCATTGTTGCTGAAAAACTCGGTCTTGGCATGGTAAAAGTATGAATAAAGATCCTAAGGTGACCAAACCGCATGGTATTCATACCGTCACCATCTTAGGTACACATATCCCCCAATTTTTAAAATTGGAAGTACACTACTAAGCATAGAAAGTTCATTATCGAGCATGCGGTAGTAGTCTTGGCATGGTTGATTCCCAAGTGTACCGTGCCGTTTTGAGGAAAAAAAACATACATAAAACTTGTCTGAAATAGCAATTCTCGGCATGGTATTCATCATAAAAAACCATGCCGGAACCAGTACCGGCATGATATCCATCCTAAAAAACCATGCCGGAACTAGTACCGACATGGTTTTCATCCTAAAAACTAAGCCTCTAACAAAAAAATAGTAGGGTATCATCATAAACACAAGCCGTGAGTGGATTGAAAGTTTATGATTCTAACCCAAACGAAGTTTTAAAACAACAACAACACTTTAAATATGATTAGGTATCATGTACCTTCTCAATAAAGCCATTTCATCTTCTTCTTCTTTCTCAAGCACAATTTAATTTAACCTATCTTTAAGAACTTGTTAGGGTTTGATTTTGATTTTGATTTTTAGTTTTAAATTTTAATTTAGATGGAAGGGTATTTTAGTATTTCCGCCCCCAAAAAACACCCCTTAACGGATATTATTGGATGGAGTTAGTAATTCATATCCCCCAATTAATTTTTTTATCCCCCAATTGTGCGTTCTTAATAATCAAGCCGGTTTTATTTGTTAGTTTTTTTTTTTTTTTTGTCAATTCTCTGCTTATATAATGTAGCGCACTAGCCTAAGATATAGAAAGTCGAGATATTTGTAAATATTATATCCAAAATAAAATCATATTAATAATAATATGATTTCAGGTGATTTTCCTCTGTTGTGGTTAAAAGCTGAATCAAGCTCTTTTCTTAGAGCTTCTGGCCCCACCGAGAATATTTAGACCAATAGGAATACGTTCGATTTTTCACACCACCAATATTACGTATTTTCTACCCCACTTCTCCCTCTTTTCTTAATATCTGACGTTTTCCCTAGACTACCATCGCCGATTTACAACAAACCCTAACTCCTTAGTCTCTCATAACCTCCGTTGCCCTCTCATCACAAAATCACCAATGGTGAACCACAACGGTAGAAGGAAACGTGCTGCAGATGCCATTGATTAGTTCATTTACATATGGTAAAAGGCATACTAGCCTTATGGTTGAACAAACAATCCGCGTAGAAAAAACCCTAATTGGTAAAATCTCTTTACATCCTCTTCCACTGTTATTCGTTGTAAATTGGCCACCATATCTCTGGCATGTAGAATTTTCTTTTTAATTCTCCTTTTTCTTTTTCTCTCGCCGTTTTTGTTAATTCTAATTCCTGTGCTGATTTAAACTCAAATATTCTATGACAAATTTTTTTTTTTTTTTTTTCAATTGTATTTTCAGGTAAAAGATGATGAAACGGAGAAAGAAAACCCTAAAACCATAGAAAAAAAGTAATCCTAAAATCATGATCGTGAAGCAAGACACGTATACCACATCTCAAGATCAAGTAAGACGAAGCTTTCTCACCACTCTTCTTGATTTGTCATTAGTTTTTTTTTTTTTTGTTGTTGTTGTTGTTGAGAATGTCAATTATTTGGTTTACAAATTGTGCTTGAATAAAATTAGATAAGTGGTTAAGTTGTTTTAGGAAGGTGGTATGGACCTGATACACAAATTAAGTTTTTCTCAGCCAACACATGTTCCGTCTGAAGGAAATATTATAAGCCACTGATAAAATCTGAAAAGTGAAAGACTTCTTACTCTACTGGTATATTTTTTGGTTTTTTTATGATCTCTCATTGTTTCCAAGGCTAAGTCCTATGGGCTAGATTGAACTGCTAGATTGGCCAAAAAGTGTTGCAAATCAAGAAAAAAGTGTGGGAAAAAACTTTACACTATTTCTGTCTACTTCTCTCTCCTAGCAAGTGCTCGCAGTTCAACTAGCAGCGAGATTGAAACACTGAGTGATTCAGCGTCCAAAAAGTGGTCCAAACGCTGAACGGTTCAGCGTTTTGGGAATATTCCAGGGCATCAGCGCTGAACTATTCAGCGTTTCCCCGGACACTGTTCCATTCAGCGTTGATGCCCTGGTATATTCGCAAAACGCTGAATCGTTCAGCGTTTGGACCACTTTTTGGACGTTGTTCGGTTCGGCGTTTTCCCTGGGCGCTGTTCCATTCAGCGTTTCGCTGCTAGATTCGCCATACCATAGGACTTAGGAGGTTGCCCTAGCTGACGTGGATGACCAATCTAGCAGCTAGATATCTAGCCCATAGGACTAAGCCTAATAGATTCATTGTTTTGTCGGATACCGTGATGGTTTAAATTCTATTTTGTTTTACTTATTGTGGGAATAGAATTACAATTATCAATTGACATGAATAAAGGTTAGGGATGGACAGTTGAATATAAAGCCAAGTATGTCGAGAAGTCACCACACAATACTAATTTCTAGACATTGTTCTATTTACTGTGTACAGATAAAGACAGAATGAAGTTGCAAGTTGAATGGGATAGGTCAGGAGAGAATGTTCTAATGTAGCCGCGTAAGTTTCACTGAAATTCTTACTATAAAATTCATACAAACTGCATTTGAATTCTTGGGTTTTGTGACTTCTATTTTCAGTATTTTCTTAAAATACTAACTCTACGAACCTGTATTGAGCATGCTTACTTAGTTATGAAATTGTATAATGTATCTGACCATTATCTAATTTTCACTAATCTAAGAAAGATAAGTAATGAAGATATTTGAGTGCATGTACTTGGTCACCGTGAATGATTCATGTATTCAACCCTTTTATTTTGATAGTTGGGCTAATAAAGCAATGCCAAAAGGAGTAGTTTATATAGACTTCGATTGTGAAATTTAAAGTTATTTATTTTTCAGTTAATTAATTATAAGATTCATTTGTTCTTTCATGAGTCTTGTTAATGAAATTTAATCTTTTACATGCTATTTCAATTTTACGATCGTTTCTAAAGTTCAAACCATGCAACTAAATTCATGCGTTTCAATAATAACTTCCCTAGAGTTTCTTAAAGAACAACTGCAAATTTCTCATATCGGGATATTAATGGATAGGTCAGAGTGTTAAATTTTGGGCCTACCTTCTTCCCGAAATTTTGTATTCCAAATCTCTTCGGCATCTTTGATTTTCAATTCTTTTCAGTTATTTTTTTTTCGTTTTTTTTCCCGAATGTGTACCTCTTAGATTGTGGCATGAAAGTTGTTGTTTTATCTTTCAGGAGTCAACAATACTCTACCTATTGAACCATGCTATGTAGGAGGCTATATGCGTGGGTCACAGGTATTTGGAATACATACATGTATGCAGATGCTTATGAATACATTGTGATTTTGATTTATTCATTGAGTCATTGTCTAATTTTGGTGAAACTATAATATGATTTTATGACGCAATTTTTGTAATGATAAATTTCAATTCTTCTTTCTTTCAGGAATTTTTGACAAAGGGCCGAAAAGATATGGTCTCTTACCACCCCTCTGGGGTATATTTTGGTTGGGCTGGATTATCAACCAGATGTGTATTGGTTGGCATCCATGCTTCAATAGTATTCTGACGAGACTACTTTAAAATGCTGGCGCTTTCAAGAAACTCACCAGGAGCTCACCAATTTCTTTTTACAATTGTGTTGTGAATTTTGAAGTTATTGTGAAAGTAAACAAAGATGAGTTTTTGTTTAGTTTCAATACCACCCACTCTTCCATCTCCAACTTACCTTTTTCTGTATTGGTTTTTTTTGGGATTGATATACTTTTAAGCAAATCTAAATCCGCTTATTTTTAACCTATACATTGGAAGATAAAAGTGATATATTTTCAAGTCTTCAGTTTGTATTTATGTTGTAAGAATCTAGACCTACTTTTAAGTCTTCGACGATAATCTAACGACTCATTGATGTTGAAACTGTTCTCATTTGTTGTTTTAAACTTTCGTTGCTATGGTGCAACAAACACAATCAAGAAGAGCTTAAATAGTATGCACATTTTGTCAGAGAAAAGGTTAATGAAGCTGATTACTTGAAAGCTACCAATGCTCAAGCTTAACAAATGATTAACAAAACTTCTAAACACACCACATATCGCATTGTGTTACCAGGCATATTGATGCATGTGCATCTTAGTTATTTATAAAGCTTTCTGTTCATTGAATCGAATTTCGTAAAAGCATAATGGAGCTTGGACAACGAATCTGATCCCGTGCAAAGCACGGACGCAAAAACTAGTTACTAATAGATTCGGTATCTCTATATAAAGCTTTCAAACAAAAAGTAAACCTATTTTTTTGACACCGCCCTCTTCAGCTTTGATTTTTAGGATTTTTTTTTTTTAATTTATGTTTTCTTACATTCCCCTGTTGTTTGTTTTGCAGGTAGCCATATAAATATTGTTGCAAAATTAAACGCCGTAAATTATTTTATTTTTTTGCAGGGCTTATTGATGCACAAAACGATTATTTCTTCATCTATTTGCTAAAGGTTTGTCCAATTTTATTATTTACCCTGGTCATATGATTGGTTCTTATTTTCTCTTTTAGTATGTTTTGTTGTTGGTTACTAACTAATTTAATTAATTTTTATAGCTGATTACGTGAATCGGCTTTCCTACGTGCATATAGTTCTATTTTTTGTCTATTTTAGTTGTATTCAGTTGGCATTGATGATGGCTGCAGCATAGCCAGGCCTTGTGTTATTTTTGATCTATTAGTTGACTCCTTTGACCGTCAGTTTGACCGTAGTTGACCAGATAGACATGCCTTGTGTTAGTGGACCGGGTTTAGTGGGCTTGGGTTTAGGATCAGTCTTTCTTAATTAGATGTATTGGACCACTTATGGTCCGAATTTGATGTAGGACATCCTACTCACAAGTTCTCTATTTCCTATTATAGTTCTTCATAGAACTTCCTATCATATTTCTTTATTTAGGATTTCCTTTCCTAGTTTTAGTGTGTTTCCTAGTTTGGTTTGATTTCCTTTTCTAGTCCTAATTATATTTAGAATCCTTGAAGCTTATATAAGAAGGCATAGTAGAGATATACAATTCTACAACCAATATTATTATTTGATTAATATCAAACTTATCTTTTATTTTTATTATCTTTATTTTCTTATCACTTTTGTGAATCTATTGATTTCACACTAGTTTTTATCTTCTATCGGGTCTTTGATCCAAAATCATACACTTCCGCTACGTCAGAATTGATCTTTGATTCCTTCTACAAAGTTGTAAATATTCATTAGACATATCAAATGGACTATAGAACCAACCTAATTCAATTAGTAAACCTTAGATATTCTAAAGATATATGATAAAAAGTGTATAACCATAATTGGGTTTCGAACCATTAGATAAACTTGTATGTTTCTTGTGTAAGCCATTTTGGCTAGATTCTTAGAGTTCTTGTGTGATTAACAATTAGTCTATATTAACAACGATCAATTCAAAGGATGAACCAGATGATCGTGGATCTCGAGGTAGGCATGGCTTGTCATCAAAAGATGTGGGAATTTACATTTAACTCTTTTGAAACCGTTGTTGTTTCTTTTGCAAAAGTTTATGTTTAACAAACTCATGCATTGTCTGTTTTTGCATTCCATGCATTGTTTAGTTTGTATTACGATTGATCTGTTGGTTCTTTTAATCTTTCCATGGTTTGGAAAGGATCTGTAATGTTTCGTTTGTCATTATGAATTGTTATGGGAAATAAGAATTTTCACATGTGGTATTTAGGATACGCTCCTTCACATTTATACCTACTTACTTTTAGCTTTTATGCTATGTCTAGCTAGGGCGATACAACACAATATTACCTATTCGGTGTGGAATTCACGGCATCAATATTATAAATTGTTTGAAGAAGGAGTTTGTACATATACATGTTTGTTTATTTCAGTGACTTGGTCACTTATTTAATGTTTGGGAAAACATGTATTGTTTTCCAAGTCTTGCCCATGATTTCTTGAAAGTTAAATGTTATTTCTACTGGGCACCCCTTTTAGGGATGATGTGCTCACCCATTCCCACTTTCAATTTCAGAGACAGTTCAGAGTTGCGCGGCGAAAGCTTCATGGGTTGAGTTCGTTAGTTGGTTAACTTCTGCTATGTTATTATGTTGTATATTCTATTTGTAAACTAAATGACTATTGTTTATGTATCGTTTGAGATGAGTTTTTGTATATATATATTTCAGAGTGGGGATAGTTTTTGGGTTAAGTTTTGGAGTAGTTTTTCTTAATTGAATATTAAGTAAATGATTTAGATTCCTTAGTGCCTTTTTATTTAGTTAATCTCTTGGATTAGTCAGCTTCTAGCTTTGGGGGCTCTACATAGGTTATGTAGATACTACTCCGTCCTTTAAGCTTCATGTGGAGGTATTATTTAAGTGATTGATTTGTGAACTACAAGCTTCGTACTAATGATGCTTAAGCATTGTAATATAACATCATGGGAAAGAAAAAATCCCACACTGATATTCTAAATTTAGAGTTATGTGTAATGCAAAAGTGAAGTTGGAAATTGCGGATTATAAAAATGGTATATGTGTTCAAATACTCCATAATTAAGGAAGTTTGAAATTGAGGATTATAGTTGCGTTGTATCTAAATACTTACAAAATTAACCATGAAGATGTACGCATTTGGAAGTGCGACTTTTTATGTTGTCAAACAAGATGTAATCTTTTTCATCAATTCATTTTGTTAGGCTCCGAAAATGGAAAGAAACTCGGGTCTAGATTCATGTTTGAGTTGAAAGGGAATTAAGTGTTATACTTCGTGTGGATTGTTAAGGTTTTATTTGTTTTTTTATTTTTATAATTATTGCCATTTTTCTATTTATATTGATTGCTTACAGTTTTTGCTTCATTTTGGTTTTTGTTATTGACTTTAGTGGCTTTTATTGTGTAGACAAACCCATTTCCCTGAGAAGGCCAGTAAGGAATATTAAAACTGACGAACATTTGTAGACAACAAGAGAGTTCACTCCTTGAACTTTCATTTGTTTTGTTGGTGTTCCACATAAAAAATAATTTCCACTTTCCAAAATCAGTTTAACCATCCACATAATATTCATTGAAAGGTGCTTTAGAAGGTCTAGGGATAATCCCTTGGGGTGCACGGTTTGATTTTTCTATTTATTATGGCAGGGTTTTGCATTTTTTGCTTTTTGCCTATTTCACGACATTACCTGCATTAGTGTAGGTGTCTCTGGTAGCGAGGAAGTCAAGAAAGGCCTCAAACTGGCAATTAGAAAACATGCTTAATTTCTAAAAAAATATATATCAGTCCATTTTCTTGCTTACATCTTCTTTAACGGGAAGCACTTCATATGGTTTGCACTATTTGAAGTTGACAAATAGTGCTTATTAATGATCATGATTGACAGGACTTTCGATGCAACCCTCACTCAAGATTAAGTGGACAGACTTACTCGATCTAGCGTGTACATCCAGGCGTATCTATCTTGGTATGTAAAAGATAACCTTTTTTGTTTTACATTTGTGTCTTGAAGCTCTCGCTTACACAAACATCCTTTTTATTCTCCAGGCCAACCACGAAGGCTCACTATACATTTTTTTTCCTTCTTTACGGTTTAGTTTTTTCTTGTTAACTTGGTTATAATATCAATCGTTAAGTATGTCAATGTATTGTAGTTTCCATCACCTGAACTTGGGACATTTTGTGTTATCATTGCAATTTTGGCATAAGTCATTGTGTTCTTATTCACTTCAATGGGTAAGTAGTATGAATCTGCATTCCTGTCGATGGAAAATATTTGTGTTTCCTTGCATTTTATATGTTAAAATTGTGTTACAAGTTTAGTACTAAATACTCCTAGTTGATCATAACAAACATTCGTGTTCTATTGCAACCGTGAAGTTATATAATCATCGTGACAACTAGAAATATAGCCTACACTTGTCTGCATTTTCTATATCATCTTTGAATGGTCCATTCTTTTCGTGTTGAAACTAAATCGTTAACTAATGCCAAACTTATTTTTTCTGCAGGTATGTTGTGCGGATCAGTTCATCATCAGATAATTCATCATTTTGTTGGGTTGCCATTATCTTTAAGAAAGCTTAGAACTAGTATTGGTATTAGTTCATGTTTTGTTTATAATTTTTTGGTTATTTTGAACCAAAGTGTCAACTGAAATCAGATATGATCAGCGTGTTGTACATATAATGAATTCAAATTTTAATCGAGTGGCGAATGTTTGAACTTCAGAGCATTTGAATATAAATTGATTAAATTTCATTCAGTTTTGAATGTTTCAACTTAAGAGCATTTGAATGTAAATTGATTAAATTTCATTCAGTTTTAGTTTCTTGTTCGTTGCTATTATATTTGATTCTGGTTTAAGATTCTATTGAATCGATTTTTGGGTTCAAATTGAATCAATTTCATTTTTTATAAAATATGATCCAAGAATATGACCGCCACTATCGGTGTTTCTGATGGACTATTGAGGAAGTCGTAATTTGAAAAATTTAAAGAATCTCGGACACGGTCGTTTGAGTAATGAGACTACAATGTTAGGGATCCCGAAGCGATCGTTTTAAGAGGTTTTAAGTGTTTTCATGGCAGACTTTTTATTGCATTTTCCACTAGTGTCACGGTAATTGGTGTAACCGATCCTAGTGACTTGTGTAACCGATCACAAGTAATACCATGAGAATATGTTAACCGGTCCACAGTAATTGACGTAACCGATTCAAGTAACCGATGTAACCGGTCCCATAACCATATTAAGGTAAAACCGATCCTTGTGTTTGGTAGAACCGTAAACCCTTGATTATTGAATTGGTATATGATCAATCACATAGTTGTCTTGGAATACTGAGATGAACCAATTCTAAACTTGTTTGGAAGTGTGGTATAATCGATTCCAAGATTGTAAATATGAAAGAGGATTTACAAAGAAAAGATGTCGACATACTTTGAACATGTTCAGTAACTCTTATCTTTTATTGTTCAAAGATATTCCTTAATAACTCAAGGAGATCCCGGATCGAAATAAATTAAGAATCTTTTAATTAAGGTTGTTAGTTTTGTATGCTTTTAATTACCAGCAATTAAATGCATATCTCTGGAAAATCAAAGTTGGTAATGTGTATTTACTAATTGGAGATTTTCTAGTGAGATTTCGGAAATATTGGATGTTGAGGGGTGGTTTTAGTTTTGGTTCTACCCGTCCTAGCCCCACCAAATGACCTCACTTTACTAGGAATGGTAAGAGAGAGAGTTTCTCTTCCTTTGTACCTTGTCCTTCCTTATATAGACTTTCCTAAAAGTCCCTCCTTTTATGACATCATGACACATGTCCTAAACCTCCTTAATTACTTCTAATGTCATTCCTTAATATAATCCCTTTCTTATCCCTTAATTCCTCCTTTGTACCTCCTATCTCATGGGTATTTTCTCATTGGACTTGGGCCTAGTCCCAAAGTCCCCACATCTCATACTAGGCTTACATCCCCTCTTAGGGGGCATCCTAAACCCGTTAAGGGGTATTATTTTTCATGTATCAACATTATTCCCCTGACTATTGGGTTATTTGTAAAATAACCCGATACTCATAGGATTTTTGAGCGACCCACCTCCTTTTTGTAGGAAGTTGGGAATGGGGATCTTCTCCCTTTTTGGAAGTTGGGAAGTTGCGACGTTTGATTTTCTTTTATCGTGCAAACTTTTCCTTTTTTTTTTTCCGTTTCTGCCGGTTACTATCCCTTCTTCATAACCGCCACGTTCAGACTTTGAGACTCCCTATATATAGACCTACTGGTTTGTTTTCCCCTTTATCTTTTTTCTCCTAGTTCTTGTCTTCCCTTCCTTCTGAATACTCATACACGCGCCATGTCTAGTAGTTCCACCAGCAGTTCATCTGAAGAATCTGACGAGTCTGGAGCCATGATCATGGGTTCCGAGGGGACCGAACACTCGGAACATGATGAAATTCTTCTGCCTCCTCCGGCAGATGGAAATTCATATACGATTGCGGAATTAACCAGCGAACCCGATCTAAAACACGCGCTAAAGATGAGGGAGCTCCGCGGAGGTAAGCGCGTTATCCTCTTGATGATATCCTTGTTCCTCGCCTTCTAAATCCTCCCGTGTTACCTTATCCGTCTGCCCCCGAATGGCTTATGCAACCCGAATCGGAGACCATGGATGCTTTTGCGTTTAAAACGGTGCCGCGAATGGCTATTCACCGCGGTGATTACGATCTTCCTGCCATTGATATTCGCTCCAAATCAAAAACCCATCCGATATGGCCGCACTGGACATCTTATATACGCTCCAATCCCGGTAACGCGGCCATTCTTCGTGAAGCTGGTATTGACGAGGCCATAAATTTATCTCTCAAACGGGAAGTGAAGAGATATAGGCGCGACATAACACGACTCTTTTGTCGCTAGGATCCTTCTGTTCATACTCTTTTTACAGCGTGAGGGGAAGCAACTATAGTTTTTGAGGATGTAGTCGCCCTTACAGGGTTACCCATCCATGGTAGTCATTCGTATGACGAGGCGGCTGTTTACGGGGCGTTGAATGACAAGGACAAAGTTTTGTGGAATTATCTGTTGGATTGTAAAGATGCTTCCCGGAATGAGTTAGTGAGGAAGGACCAGACGCCATCAAAACAGGGTCGAGGACAAGAAGGTTGCTGGCGCTGGAAAGAAATAGGCGATGTCGTCTGCCGCAAAGGAGAAGGCCCAATGGGTTGAGAAGAAAAAGCCTCCTTCGGCGCGTCCAACGGGTGAGCGGTTTCTTGCCAGCTCTATCCGCGCACACGAAGTAATTCATGGCTCGTCGACTCATCCAAAAGAGGTGGATCCTGAGTGGGTTACCAAGACCAACCGACGCGCTTCCTTTCCTCTTTGGATCAAGTATTGGGCCCCGCGGTTAGTGGATGAAAAAGTTCTTCCCCCCCCAAACGGAAAGAGAAGAACCCTCGTGCAGAGTTGACCACTTATATCCTGTTTTGGCTTTTTCATGATGTGTTTGAGTATAGTCCCGAAGATACCATTAAGAGTGAACTTGTGCCGATGGCGGTGTTGTCATCTCGCGGTGTTTCCTTTTCGCTTGCGCCGATGTTTTTCCGTGGCTTGTGTCGCCATCTAGATTTGTTATGTCACGACCTTCAGACGATGGGTTCCTCTCATAAGATTGAGACTTACATCCCGGCTTCTTTTATGCAAGCATGGTCTTGGGAGCATGTTTCCCCATACGTGCCTGATCCTAATGAATTAGCGATTCACCGCGAAGAAGATGTTGGACAAGATGATGGATCGGTCAAGGAGGTTCCTGTTGTTTACGGCTACCCACGGATGGGTCTTTGGCATATCAAGGGGAAAGTTCCCAAGGGCGATATTGCCAAATATCTGGATGTGGCCAAGGATTTTGTGTCGTTTCCTTATCAAGATAATCGATCGGGTCCAGCGCATTATGACTTTACTGTGCCTTTTGACACAGAGTTGGACTCGACGATTTTGATTCGATAATGACCGTGTTGTCTGGTTATCTTCCTGGTTTCCACGCTGGTAAGTTTATTGCCATGTCTTACATTCCCGACCGTGCAGATCGACAAGTCGGATTTGACCAAGGGATTCCCCATAGGTTCCCACCCTTGGGGAAGCTCTGATACTGGGGACATAATCACCAGTTTTGATCGTTTTATCTTTAAGGGACCGGTACGCTTGTTTGATCGAGGGATCAACTTTTCGTTCTAAAAGCCTATCTACGAGCGCCCTTTGGCAGTTACTGAGGGAGACCACGAGTACCATCTCTTCATACGTCGTCGGGCTTTGAATTTCATTTTGCGCGAATCATCTCCCCCCGTGACTTATCCTATGAGGACCTTCGAGCGCTTCATGCATTTGGACGGATTAAGCTTGATGATGTCATAGATGCTGCGCATCGTCTCGTTCAAGCTACCAAAGGTCGCCCTTTGGAGCCTTTAGTGACTTCTTGGGATCCTCTTGAAGGTCATGAGCCCATAAGGCCAAAGAAGGGGTTGAAGTGGTCCGACCATCTGCTAATCCTCTGGAAACACGGGTACTTGTTGTTTATTTTGCTTTTCATTCGTCTATTATTTATCGTCGCCCCATTTATTTTTGATAAAATGAGTGGCGGGAATTACGTTCTCAGGGAGCTCCTCTTTCCAATCCCGTGGGGTGGAAAGCCCCTTCTTATGTAATGGAAGAGTACCTGAATATGCATGAGAGTGACTGGACTTAGAAGAGCCTTGCAAAGAAAGCTAGGCGAGAAGCATCTAAGTTGTCTGCTCTGCACCCTTGTTCTTCCGCTAACATCTCATACTTACAACCTCAGCAGGCTCGTCGGAGGAGCGCGTCACAACCTCCTGGGAGCGTTAGTAGCAGTTTGACTCCCTCGTTTGTAGACCAATTGAGAGATCTTGGGGTCAATCTTCCCAAGGGGACCGGTTGGGTATCCCCGTCTTCACATATCATCGGTTCATCCTCTTGGCCGAGACTGTTCGTCTTAGAGGCGGGCCTCTGGTGTCCCCTAGTGCCGTTCTCTAATCAGTGTGCCCGTCTGGGTCCAGCCGGTCAGTTTTGGGTGGGTCCTCATCTCACGTGGCACTACCCGCTGGTGATCCTGCAGGTAACCTCCTATTTAATACGTGTCTTCGTATTTATCATTCTTCTTTCCTCTCTCTTTCCCTTTTTTTTTTATAAATCTAAGTTATTCTTCGCAATGGTGTTCATCTCTCATTTTTCTGGCTCTACTAGTGATTCTGAGTCGTCTTCTAGTTCTTCCGCGTCTCATCCTAAACCCTTTGACATCCCGCTTGATTCCTCGATTCCTGAGGTTAGTCTCTTGTCTTATTTTTTTTTTACGTTGTGCTTTTATTCATTTGTTTGCTAAAATTTCATTATTGGCACTAGGATATGGGTAAAAAGCGTAAAGAGACCGTTATCTGGATCTGAACGGTGTGCGACGTGTAGTCCCCAGCGACGATGGGTCTATTAAACGCGCTCGGATGGATGGTAATGGCTCTTCTTCTCCTTCGGAGCAGCGAACTGGTGTTCCTGACGTACCGGCCTTTCCCATTGTGTCAGCAGATTCCGAGGATGCGCAGCTTCGTTTTCCTTTAGTGGTGAATGCTGCCGAGGCTGGAGTAGATCCTGACACTCACACACTTGTTCACAACTTCTGGGTGCCAACTGTTGTTGTTGCTACTTATAGGGATATTATGGAGCGTGGTGGTGGTCACATGGCGAAGGAAGGTCTTCTGGATGTTCGCATTTTGTGTTACATGACCAAAAACCTCTTGGAAGTCGCCGACCAGCTCACGCGGGTAGGGGATGATCTTGTTGATGCGACGAGAATGCGTGGATGGGAGACTGCCATGCGGTCATCATTCAACATCAAGTTTCTAATGCTGTAGTTAGAAGAATTGTTGGCGAAGGTGAAGATTCGTAGTGACCCTCGTGGTAGGCTTACGAGTCAGATTTCTAAGATGGAGAAGGAGCTGGAGAAGCGCTCCGAGGAAACTTCTAGTAAGAAAGCGGTGATGAATCAATTGGTTGCTGATGTTGGGGTGGCTAACGATGAGGTGATACGGGCTGAGACCGCAGAAGCACGGTTCACGCGGAGCTTGAGGAGAAACGGCAGGAGTTGTCTACGCTTCAGTCTGCTTAACGTGCTTCCTCTTTATATTGTCTTTACCTTCATCTTTCTTCGGTTATGTTGAACCCTCGTCTCTCGGATGATTTGTTTTTTATATTTGTTTTCTTTTTTTTAATTATTTGTGGGATATTAATATGGTGCTTAGTTAACTATTAGTTCGTTATTGGTGTTTCTTGTTATTCTTGGTTTCATAAAGAATCAATTATTCGTGGTTATCTCTTTTTTTTTTTTGGAAGGATGTATGTGGTTGGGTGAGCGTTATTATAATGCGCCTACTACCCCCTTTTATTTTTATCAGAAGGGTGCGATGGGATAGGCGAGCGTTGATAGAATGCGCCTACTGGTAGGCCTCGAAAGTGTATATTATTTAAGCCTACTTGTAATACCGCAAGTGCACGGCGTCTATCGGAGACGCGGAAAGTACGGGTCGATCCCACAAGGACTTGTGGTGCTTATGTGATCAAAGGTTGCTAACTGAATTCCTAGAGTTGTAACACGGTTATGAGATTGTTGTCGATGCGACTTAGAATTGTAGTGAAGTGTGACAGTGAACTAAGGCAAAGAAATAAGGTGGGAGCTACCAGGGTGGTGAATCCACCACCTGACATTGAGCTAAGGCAGTTCCTAGTCTAATTATGGTCTTGGTTCATTCCAGGGAAGAACACCATGATATTGTCTTGCTAATCTCACACACTCCCCCCTAGTATGGAGTGTCTTCTTACAGTACACTCCATCACAGGGTCATGTGTTCAATTAACCAATTCAATCTTTTCTAATGAAGCATACAAGAACAATAAGGAGAAAATGAATAACTTAGCATGTTATCAGGGGTTTCAACACACCCTGGAAAATTAAACTAACACATAATTGAAACAAATTAAACTACAAACTAACCCTAAATGGTGCTCTGCAGCTGTGAGCATAAACCCTAAAACATCTTCCTCATCTTCATTTATACATGAAAACATTCCAAACCTAATCATCAAATTGAAATTAAATACAAAAATAAATCAAACCCAATCTTCAAACGTCTACAATCGCTTGTCGGCTCTGTCACTCCGTCTCCTTGATGTTTTCTCCCTCTGCTCGAGAAACCCTAACCCTAGTTTTCGCTATCTCGATCTTAGCTCTAGGGCAAGAAGCTATGACAGAGATGGAGAGATTCTAGGAGGCGGTGAGGATGGTTTGCTGACCGTGGTTGTGGCGGGAGATGGTGGAGGAGATGGTGTTGCGGAGCTTGGTCGGGGAAGAGGAAGGTGGAGCTCTGCAACCGTCGGGAGGAGAAGAGAAAGTGAAATGGGAAAATGGGTGTTTGGTCGAGGGGATAAGGGTTTGATAAATTCGGTGTTGAGCGGTGCGGCGAAGAAGACGATGCGAAGGGCTGGCGACCGTAGGATGAGGAGTAGATGATCCGAACGGCTCGGAAAAGGACGAGCTGTTTTGGTGTTGAGCGGATGCATCAAGGGACGATGAGCAAGAAGGAGCGACCGTTGGATGTAGGGCGAGGAGATCTCAATGGCTCGGAGAATGAGCGGGCTCGGATCCGGGTCATGGGTAGCTCTAGCCCATGTCTTCCTTGTTGGGTTGCAAGCGATTTGCGCTGCGGGCTTTGGCTATCTCGCTCCATAGATGTTTGACTCCAATTCTTCGCTCTTTAGCTCCTCAGTTTCTCAGGACTTTATTTATTACCTAAAAACACAAAATTAATTAATACAAATATTTATTCTTGAAAACAAGGAAAACACGAATGCAGGGATAATATCGATTTCTAAAGCGCAAAGATGAGTAAAATGCCAATAAAAGGTGTATAAATATGCACTATTTGGCACTCATCAAATACCCCAAACCTGAATTTACTTGTCCTCAAGTGAAACAGAAAATAAGAAATCCTAACTATACCCTGCCGCAGTCTCGAATGCATTTAGCGTATGCACTAAGCCTTTAAACCCCCAGGTGTCCCTAGTGGACGAGTTGTAGTCTCGTGAGGGTTTACAGAGGTGTACCCACAAAACCTTCTCCAACTTCAGAGTGTAAAAGAGTCTCAAGCCTCCAAGAAGCTATGAGGACATAGAGTTTCGTGCTAGTAACGAAGTTAGAACTATCGAAGAACGCATTCTCATCCTTAAGTCTTTGAGCGAGAAGTAACCATACCATATGAAAGAATTCGGATTCGATTGTGATCATAAGCCTCGACTTCTGCCTCACCATTAGGGTTTTATGATAATTGCACTCAAAAAGATCGCTTTTTTAGTCTCATGTGTGCGGCGGGAATAAAGAGAGAAATCCACACTGCGTTGTAGGTAAGAAGGATAACCTTCGAAATAAAATCTGGAGACTCTCACAGTGTGGACAAAAAAGAATCTTTTTCGATGATCTCTAAGAAAGGAAATCAACCATTAGCAAGGATGGAGTACTCACTTACCTTCTCACCCGATCGGTAATTAATATCACTCTCTCATAAGAAACCATAGAAACGTCTTCAATCTTCGGTCTTCAACTGTTGATGACGAACTTCTGAACTTTACAAAAACTTGACAAACATACATACATTTTTTTTTTTTTTTTTAGTACATGAAATGGAAATAACAATAAAACTCAATTTTTCACAAACTTCATTAATTCTCATCTTCTTTTCTTTTCTTTGTTGCACATAAACCTTGGACTATTTCAACTTTTCTTCATATATTCTGATGTTGCTCCGCTTCGACGATGATGTGTTTCTATGGATCTTGATGATTGAGAGAGAGAGAGTGATGTTAACTGAAATCGGTATTTAGAAGGAGGTTTCATCTTTAGACGTCACCCTCATGATTGGACGGAATTAGCACTCAAGATATCAAAAATAGTCTTTGAAAGTGGTGCGAAGTTGGGTAGCTCACCATTCCTACCCTAATTGACGTACGGTGACACACACACTCTAAAAGCTTTTCTAGAAAGTCACAAAGAGTGAAGGTCGGTACCTCGCTTGATGTAAATGGGTAGTCTCCACTATGGGTGATCACAATTCTACTCACTAGAATATCTAAACCGCACCTAATTCGCTCTCCTGTATGGTTAAATCCAACTTTAACGCTCTAATCAACTAAGGAACCCGATTGCGTTCTCCAGGTATTTCCAAGTTCTTGTTATTTCGATCGGACTCTCTATAAACATAGCTAGAAGCATGCTAGTGACTCTAAAATCTCTAAAAGTTGGAGGTTTTTATGCAAATTTTTTTTTGATTTTTTCAATTTTTCAATTTTTTTTTTTTTTTTTTTTTTTTTGTAAAATACGTAAAACAAAAAGACTAAAAACTCTAAATGCAAATCACACCCCCAAACCTAGATCAAACATTGTCCTCAATGTGGCAACAGAGATAGGAAAAATTTAAACGATTACATATCATGAGAACTACGATGAGTAGAGTAAAGGAAAGAGATTACCGGATGCAGAGGGTGTTGCTAAACCATAGAAAGATGAATGCTTTGAAAGCAAACAATCACGAGCGCAAGACAAAAAGATTGGTTAGCACACATCAAAAATTATGCAAAAAGAAAAGAAAAGAAAAGGGAAAGATGATGGATTTTTAGTCCATAAGTATGTACACAAGTGAACTAGATCGAGTCCACATAGATGGGGTCTTCCAAGTCAGCGGTCTCAACTTCTGGTGGAAGATGTTCCCGGAAATGGTTTCAATCTCGACCATTGACTTTGAAGATGTTCTTGTTTGCTGGGTTTTCAACTTCTGACTCCATGGGGAAAGGCAGTGCGTACCACGAATGGTCGACCATCTAGAACGTAGCTTTCTGGAAATAAATGCAACCTAGTGTTGTACAATAAAACTTTCGACCTGGGGTGAAAGACTTGCCTGAGAATGCGCTTGTCGTGAAACACCTTCATCCTATGTTTGTACGTTTTGGCACTATCATATGCATCATTTCTCAATTCTTCTAACTCATTGAGTTGAAGTTTTCTACTGAGTACCCGACTTTATCAAGATCAAAGTTCAACTTTTTCACACCCGAAGTATGCACGGTGTTCTAACTCAACGAGTAAATGACATGCTTTTCCGTACACAAGTCTGTAAGGAGCCATCCCAATGGGAGTCTTGTATGCGATTCTATAGGCCCATAAAGCATCGTTTAAGCGCAAAGACCAATCTTTCCTAGAAGGATTGACGGTCTTCTCAAGGATATGCTTAATTTCCCTATTAGAGACTTCTACTTGGCCTTTGGTTTGAGGATGGTAAGGTGTTGCAACCTTGTGAGTGATTCCATACTTGCGCACTAGTGATTCAAAGGGTTTATTGCGAATGACTACCTCCATCACTGATTATCGCTCTCGGGGTTCCAAAACGGGAGAAAATGTTCTCCTTAAGAAAAAAAGAACAACTTTATGGTCGTTGGTTTTGCATGCAATGGCCTCTGCCCACTTAGAGACATAATCACAGCCAACAAGAATGTATAACTTACCTTCGAGAATTCGGAAATGGACCCATGAAATCAATGCCCCAAACATCAAACAGCTCAACAATCAATATGGGTTGTAAGGGCATCATGTTTCTCCTAGATATACTTCTAGTTTAAGCATCGGTCACAAGCAACACAGAATACATGGCAATCCTTAAACGGTGTTGGCCAATAGAAACCGCTTTGCAAGATCTTTGCGGCGATTTTCTTGGCACTAAAGTAGCCTCCACATGCATGGTCATGACGAAAAGAGATGACGTCCCTTTGTTCGGAGTGGGGACACATCTCCTAATGATTTGGTCTTGGCGGTACTTAAACAAATATGGGTCATCCCAAAGGAAATGTTTAACTTCACCAAGAACTTAGAACAGTCTTGTTTAGACCAATGCAAGGGCATTCTACCTGTAGCAAGGTAGTTGACAATATCGACAAACCATGGCATTTCAGCCACAAGCATCAATTGCTCATCGGGGAATGATTCCCTAATCAACACGGACTCATGCTGATTCAACATTCAACCTAGACAAGTGATGCGCATGAACATTCTCGACCCTTTCTTATCTCGAATTTGGGTCAAACTCTTGTAGCAAGAGTATCCATCGAATTAGACGAGCCTTAGCATCTTTCTTTGACAAAGATATCTCAATGCGGCATGATCGAATAAATGATGACCTTAGATCCTATCAAATAAGATCTAAACTTATCTAATGCAAACACAACAACTAGCAACTCTTTCTCGGTTGTGGAATAATTCAATTGAGCATCATTAAGTGTTTTACTAGCATAGTAGATCACATAAGGAGTTTGTCTACTCGTTGGCCTAAAACGGCTCCTACAAAGATAGTCGGACGCATCACACATAATCTCAATTGGTAATGACCAATCGGGGATTCGACTATAGGGGCGAGATGTAAGGAGAGCCTTGATTGCTCCCATGCCTCCTTACAAGCATCATCAAAGACAAATGCAACATCTTTTGCAAGAAGATTGCACAAAGGTCGGAAATTTTACTAAAGTCTTTGATGAATCGGTAAAAACCCGCATGGCCTAGAAATGATCTAATGTCCCTCACGTAACGAGGTTGAGGCAAGTGTTGAATGAGATCTACCTTGGCTTTGTCTACTTCTATGCCTTTTCCGAGATAATATGCCCTAGAACAATGCCCGAGTTAACCATGAAATGACATTTTTCCCAATTCAAGACCAAATTCTTTTCCTTACACCTAATCAAGACACAAGTGAGGTGGTGCAAACACTCATCAAAAGAAGAACCAAACACCGAAAAATCATCCATAAAAATCTCAAGAAACTTATCTACCATGTCGGAAAAATATGCTCATCATGCAACGTTGAAAAGTAAGCGGGTGCATTACAACCCGGAAAGGCATACGACGATAAGCAAATGTTCCATAGGGACATGTAAACGTGGTCTTTTGTTGGTCTTCGGTGCTATGTGGATTTGGTTGTAGCAGAATAGCCATCTAAGAAGCGGAGTGACTATGTTTTGCTAACCTTTCCAGCATTTGGTCAATGAAGGGAAGGGAAAGTGGTCTTTCTTGGTGACCGTGTTCGATTTTCTATAATCAATACATACTCGCCACCCGGTGGTCACACGGGTGGGAATGAGCTCATTCATCTCGTTTTGAACAACAAGTAATGCAGGACTTCTTGGGTACTACAGAATGGGGTGACCCAGCTGGCTATCGTGGGACGGGTTAAATGATACCGCATCAAAGCGATTTCAAGATCTCACCCTTGACAACATCTCTCATGTTGAGTTAAGTCTCCTTTGCATTTCCCTAGATGGTTTAGTGTTCTCCTCAAGGTTTATGTGATGCATGCAAATTGTGGGACTTATACCCTTAAGATCGGAGATGGTCCAACCTGCCTCCTTTATGTTCTTGAAGTACTTCTAAGAGTCTACTTTCCTGTTCCGTGTCTAGACATGATGCAATAATCACAGGTAAAGTGTCAGAAGGACCTAAGAAAGCGTACTTCAAGGTATCGAGTAATGGTTTCAAATCAAGCTTAGGTGGTGTATCAAGAGGTGGGGCGATATGTGGTATCGTAGAGTGGAAGTGGTTCCACCGCATTCTACCATTTAGCAATATCCATGGGTGGGACCGATTCAAGCAAAGAGTTAATTTCACCAATGTACTTAGACTCAAAGAGATCTAAGTCAAAGTTATCTAAACAAAGTTTGCAAAGGGTCCATTGACAAAATGTCGGGCAAAGAGTCTTGGATCGGACTCTCGATCATGTTAATCTCATGCAAATCGGTATCATCACAATCAATGGGTTGTTGACTAGTGTTAAAAACATTCAGCTCTCGGTCATGTTACAAAGACAATTTCAACACACCATTTCGACAGGTTGATGATAGCATTGGACGTCGCCGGGAAAGGACGTCCTAAAATCACCGGATGTGATTACTTGGGTTTTGCACGGGTTGAGTGTCTAAGACAATGAAGTCTACGAGGAAAGAAAAATTTATCAACCTTGATTAACACATCTTCAACAATACCACGGGGGATTCTCACGGATCTGTCCGCTAATCAGAGCGTAACAGGTGTGGGCTTCGGCTCTCCCAAGGCCCAATTGCACATACACAGTATGGCAAAGATTCACACTTTGGCTCCTAAGTCTAGTAACGCCTTTTCGACCGTATGGTCGCCTATGTTGCATGTAATCGTTGGACTACCAGGTCTTTAAACTTGGGTGGAATCTTGTTTTGGATTATGGAGCTCACTTGCTCAGTGAGAAAGGCACGTTTATGCACATGAAGCTTACGCTTTTGTGTGCACAAGTCCTTCAAAACTTAGCATAGGTGGGTATTTGTCTAATTGCTTCTCGAGGAATGGAATGTTTATGTTAACCCTCTTGAACATTTCCAAAATCTCATTGTAATGGTTACCCCCTTACATTGCACCAACCTTTGTGGGAATGGAGCAACAGGTAAATGACTTGGCAAAGGAACATCTATGTTGGTAGGGCTCTTGGTCTTATCAACGAGCTCGGTTCTATCTCTACATTAGATGTTTTTAAGCGGTGTTGTGTGTCTTTGGTGAGTCGATGGAGACTCGCTTGATGGTGGTACACCTACATGGTTCTCAACAATTCTACCACTACGGAGAGTGGTGGTGACAAGATTTGCTTGACTATGCGAAGTTTCATTGCGGTAGAGGAGCACACTTGGAAACACATTCTTTGGATTTTGTAGGGGTTGACTAGAAATTTTCCTTTTTCTCTCTCATTCAATGCATCACATGATTTGTCCCATCTTAAGTTCTAGACTTGTGAAACGTTGGTCGGTAGTTTTGTTGAGTTGTGTGAGATTTTGGGTTAACAGATTGACACGCCTTCCAAGCTAGGCTTTTTCTCTCAGTCTTGAGGATGTGGTTGTACTTGGGGTTTCTGGGATATGAGTATCCTTGGTTGTTATTTGTTGGCCCCCCTTGTACAGGTCCCTTGGACCATGAGAAGTTAGGGTGATTCCTCCACCCTGGGTTGTAGGTTTGAGAATACGGGTTGTTCTCTTGCCTATGGTATAACGCATTGGTTTGCTCGGTTTTGGACTCTTGAAATGCATGCAAGTCTGGACAGCTGTCCACTAAGTGGTCAGAACTATGGCATGCGGCACAAGTGGCCATATCAATTTGGTCACGGAGAGTAGGGGCATTAGATTTTACATTCTTTTCTAACTCAAGCACTTATTCTCCTGGCCAAAGATGCCATTTTGCATTTCCCTCAAAGTCGACTCGATTCTATGAACATTTTGTGTAGGGGTAGTCCGTTTCGGTTCTCGGATGGACTCCCATTGTTGAGTCTTTTTCACGACTTGATTAGAAAAGTCCAAGCGTCATCAGCACTCTTGTCAATAAATGCACCATTGTACATTGACTCTCTACTGTGGTACGAGTTCTAACATCTAGACCCTCATACAAGATTTGCACAAGTCTCCATTTTTCAAAACCGTGGTGGGGACATTGAGTAGTAATTCATTGAATCTCTCCAAGTATTTTGCTAGAGTTTCGTCTTCTTAATTGCACAAAACCATTTAGACTTTGGCGAATTGTCATTTTATCTTATGGTTGGGGAAAACTTTTGAAAAACTCTTTTTGTGAGGTCATCCCAGGTTCTAATGGACTATGGTTGTAGGGCATGAAGCCACGACTTGGCTTTGTCTTTCGAGAGAAAAAGAAACAATCTCAATTTGAGGGACTCCTCTCGTCATTTGGTTAAAACGCAGAGTCCCACAAATATCCTCAAAGTCTCTCACGTGATGGTAGGGGTTCTCAGCATCGACCCCTCTAAACACGGGTAGCATATGAATTGTGCTTGCTTTCAGTTCAAACTGACCAGCATCGGCTGGCAGAATGATGCAAGAGGGCTGGCTTGCCCTAGTTGGGTACATGTAGTCCTTGAGACTACGGGGTTGGTTTTGTTCATCACCCATGGTTGTTGTTTCTGATGGGTCTGGGCTTGGGCTTTCGGTTGAAGAACTGGGTATGCTAACGATTTCGTCCGGGCGGATTCTAACTAGTCGGTTTGTTTGGTCTCTAAAAGACACAATCATAGCCTAGCACGCGCCTCTAGCATGTTAACACACAATCACGTTCAACACAGAAAAACAAAAACTCAAAAATAACCCACTAACACAAGACTCAAGCCCAAGGAATTGGTTATTGATGTTGTAGAGCCCAGCTGAAAGGTGTATTTCAGCCCAAGAGGTGTGGTGTTTGGGTTGATTGCACGGCCCAGGTGATTGGGCTCAGCTGAAGTGCACAGCCCAATAAGGTGTGGTGTTGTGGGCTTAGCTGTTAAGGGTTCGGCCCAGGTTGAGTTTATGCAGCCCAGCAGTGAAGTGGGCTTCGGATTGAGAGTGTAACTGGGTTCTGGGATATGCTCAGCCCAGATGATTATGTTGACCTGAATGCAGTCAGCTTTTGGGTTATCAACTCAAAGATCGAAATAGGTGGTCACAAAGACAACCAGAGTTCATTTCAGCACAGAGCAATGCAGGTTTAAGTGCAACAGCTTAAAGCAAAGAAAAACACCACTTGGGTAAGGTGTACTGAGCAACCAATGCAATGTTTCTGAAAGAAAAACACAGCTGGCTTGTGCACCGAAAATTCAACAAAAATTGTGTGATGTGCACAAAAAGGTATGGTTGTGCTCACTCGGGTGAAGCATGTGCAGGTTGTGTATTTGAAAGACAACTAACTGCTATCACTACTCTTGCTATTTACCACTCATTTACAAACCACAAGATCACACAAATGATGCTATCACACGAGATAATGTCAATCAGGTCAAGTTGACTCGCTTATTGAAGATCAAACACACAGGAATGCACAGATATCAGCAGGTTATAAAAATTCACAGCATGCTCAGGTGGCAACAACCTTATTCAATTGTCTCAGACTCTTATCATGCAATTATCACCAGCCCAGGTTTGTGCTCAAACTCTCAGCTTCAGGGAGCTGGAGTTGAACTCATGGCTCAAAGGTGCACAGAAAAAGATGCTTGTCAACTGGCTCAGTTGAGTTTGTGGTATCAACTCACTCAGATTCTGAGTTGATGTCAAACTCAAAGCTCAGGGTTTGTTGTAGAACACACAAGGCAAGGCAATACAGATATACAGAATTGTTATTCCAAGCCTCACAGCTACAGGGGGCTGGAAAGGCTCAGCAGAAATCAAGGTACATTCAATGGTTATTTCTAGGCTATCTTCAAAAAGCACATGTGACAGGGCAATTCAAAAGATCATGGATACTAACAATCGCAGCTCACATGGAAGGCAATTATGCTCTGTGGTACATAGCACAGCTCGAATCTGGCTCAATTGCTCAATGGCTCACACTTGGCCTTCCGTAGGGCTAGCAAGGTTACAACACTTCAAAGTGAGCTTCAACATACCATTAACAAAGCAGGCATGCTAAATCGATCAAGATAGAACACATTACTACCAAGATAAAACCTCTGGTTAGGCAATTCCACCTCATTCGCTCCTTTGTTCTTTCCGAGCTTGCTGGGCTTGCTCCAAGAGTACCCGCTAGCTCAAGACAAAAGTCTCAAGCTTCTCAAACCTCACGATTCAAGCAACACAAGACTAATGCTACAATGATGAAGCTCTGAGCTTTTGACTGAAATGAAATGAAACCTGAGCTTAAATGAAATTGAGTAAGTCGAGCTTCAACCTCGGCCTACCGCATATGCACAACAATGACTAAGAGAGGAACAAGAGATGATGAGCTAAAACAAGTACAAATGAACACTAGTCTTAACGAGATGCAAAGGCAAGGAAAAATCATGATTAAGCTAAGTTAAAACAAATCAGTGCAAATGTTTGAAGGCGTGCACAGATTGTAAAGCATATATACAATGGTCAGAGATTGAAAATCAGTTAAAGCAAGTTAAAGATCAACAGGGCACACTACCAAATCCCCGGCAACGGCGCCAAAAACTTGGTAGGCCTCGAAAGTGTATATTATTTAAGCCTACTTGTAATACCGCAAGTGCACGGCGTCTATCGGAGACGCGGCAAGTACGGGTCGATCCCACAAGGATTTGTGGTGCTTATGTGATCAAAGGTTGCTAACTGAATTCCTAGAGTTGTAACACGGTTATGAGATTGTTGTCGATGCGACTTAGAATTGTAGTGAAGTGTGACAAAGAACTAAGGCAAAGAAATAAGGTGGGAGCTACCGGTGGTGAATCCACCACCTCGACATTGAGCTAAGGCGGTTCCTAGTCTAATTATGGTCTTGGTTCATTCCAGGGAAGAACACCATGATATTGTCTTGCTAATCTCACACACTCCCCTAGTATGGAGTGTCTTCTTACGATACACTCCATCACGGGGTCATGTGTTCAATTAACCAATTCAATCTTTCTAATGAAGCATACAAGAACAATAAGGAGAAAATGAATAACTTAACATGTTATCAGGGGTTTCAACACACCCTTGAAAATTAAACTAACACATAATTGAAACAAATTAAACTACAAACTAACCCTAAATGGTGCTCTCAAGCTGGCTCGTGCATAAACCCTAAAACATCTTCCTCATCTTCTATTTATACATGAAAACATTCCAAACCCTAATCATCAAATTCGAAATTAAATACAAAAATAAATCAAACCCAATCTTCAAACGTCTCTGAATCGCTTGTCGGCTCTGTCACTCCGTCTCTGATTGATGTTTTCTCCCTCTGCTCGAAAACCCTAACTGTTTTCTATCTCGATCTTAGATCCTAGGGCAAGAAGCTATGACAGAGATGGAGAGATTCTAGAGGCGGTGAGGATGGTTGTACCGGTGGTTGTGTGGCAGAGATGGTGGAGGAGATGGTGTTGCGTGAGCTTGGTCGGGGAAGAGGAAGGTGGAGCTCTTCAGCGCCGGGGAGGAGAAAGAGAAAGTGAAATGGGAAAATGGGTGTTTGGTCGAGGGATAATGGTTTGATAAATTCGGTGTTGAGCAGAGTGCGGCGAGAAGACGATGCGAAGGGCTTGAGCACTCATCGTAGGATGAGGGAGTAGATGATCCGAACGGCTCGGAAAGGACGGGCTTTTTGGTGTTGAGCGGATGCATCAAGGGACGATGAGCAAGAAGGAGCGACCGTTGGATGTAGTCGAGGAGATCTCAATGGCTCGGGAATGAGCGGGCTCGGATCCTGGTCATGGGTAGCTCTAGCCCATGTCTTCCTTGTTGGGTTAAACCGATTTGCGCGCGGGCTTTGGCTATCTGCTCCATAGATGTTTGACTCCAATTCTTCGCTCTTAGCTCCTCAGTTTCTCCGGACTTTATTTATTACCTAAAAACACAAAATTAATTAATACAAATATTTATTCTTGAAAACAAGGAAAACACACTGGATAATATCTGATTTCTAAGCGCAAAGATGAGTAAAATGCCAATAAAAAGGTGTATAAATATGCACTATTTGGCACTCATCACCTACTACTCCCTTTTTCTTTTATCAGAAGGAAGCGGTGATATGGTGGGCGTTGATAGAACGCGCCTACTACCCCCCTTTTCTTTTTATCCAAAGGATGTTGTGATATGGGAGGGCGTTAATAGAACGCGCCTACTCCCCCCTTTGGCATTCCCATAGCCTGTTGTAGATTTGTCAGCTGATTGGGGGCCTTTGGCATTCCCATGGCCTTTTGTATATTTGTTAGCCGATCAGGCGCCTTTGGCATTCCTGCAGTTTTTTTATAGATTTGTCACCGATTGGGTTCCTTTGGCATTCCCATGGCCTTTTGTAGATTTGTCCCACCAGTGCGCTTTGGCATTCCCTCCTAGCTTTTTGTAGATTTGTCAGCCGATTGGGTGCCTTTGGCATTCCCATGGCCTTTTGTAGATTTGTCATCCGACCAGACGCCTTTAGCATTGCTGTAGATTTTTGTAGATTTGTCAGCCGATTGGGCGCCTTTGGCATTCCCATGGCCTTTTGTAGATTTGTCAGCCGACCAGGCGCCTTTGGCATTCCTGCAGTTTTTTGTAGATTTGTCAGCCGATTGGGTGCCTTTGGCATTCCCGTAGCCTTTTGTAGATTTGTCAGCCGACCAGGCGCCTTTGGCATTCATGTAGCTTTTTGTAGATTTGTCAGCCGATTGGGCGCCTTTGGCATTCCCATGGCCTTTTGTAAATTTGTCAGCCGGCCGGGCGCCTTTGGCGTTCCCGTAGCCTTTTGTAGATTTCTCAGCCAACCATGCGCCTTTGACATTCCTATGACCTTTTCACACCATATTTCCCACGAATTCCAAAAACAAATTATTCTTACCATAAAAGAGGGTTGTTTACAATTTGTAGTCTCATCTTTCGTATTCTCCCCCCCCCCCCCTTTTAGTTTAGTTTAGTGGTGAGGAAAGGGATCGTACTCAATCTCCTGCTTAGTTGCCTCAAGCTCCCCAGCGGCACGCTTGCGTTCGAATATACTCCTTATGGAAAAACATTCTTTCGTCTGGTGTCCCAACCTTCGATGGTGGTGGCAGTACTTGGTCGCGTTCTTATTCATTTTGTTGAGTCTACCACTGTCGGGGGCAGTTGGATTTCCTTTCCGATATCCCAATGGTTTAGTAATTCGACCGCGCGCTCCCTACTGCAAGGCAGAGGGGGTGGTGGGTTTGAGTCGCACCTAGTTTATCCATTTCTTCCTTGAATCCCACCGACGGTTTGGAACTGATCCCTTCTCTCCCTATTAGTGTTGGGTCTTATGTTGCGTGGTGTCTCAGATACGGTTCTAAATGTGTGTCACCAAGCACGGTCTATGGGTGTTTCTTCTATGCAATTGGCGATCCTCTCGGCTGCTTCTTCTAGCTCAACGAAAGTCTGGAACCTGAAATTGATCAAGCACCCCTTGAAAGCTGGGATCATTCCTCGCACCCAAATTTCGACAAGCGTTCCTTCACTGATGTCTTCATGAAAATCTAGTGCCAAGTGCCGGAACCACAAGATATATTTTCCTATTTCTTCTCCTATCCGCTGTCCACTCTTGCTTAAGTCTATTGCCGTGATTTTCCTTTTGGCTGAATATAATTTCCCGAGAAAGAGTGTGGACATAGTTGGCCAAGAATCTACACTTTCCGCTTTTAAGTTGTCATACTAGGTGAATGCCGTGCCTGCGAGTGATTGGGGAATTCTCTTAGACACAATTTTCCATCGGAGGCTCTGTCGTTCATTGCTTTGATAAGAATCGGCCGAGATCTTCTCGCGCGTTCCCTTGTCCATCATATGTCTTGAATTTCGAGAAGTGTAGTTCTCCGGTATTGATATTCTCGGATGTTCGGCTGGGTATGGACCGAAACCCATGTGTAACCAATCCTAATTGGTGTAACCGATCCTAGTGACTTGTGTAACCGATCACAAGTTATACCATGAGAATATGGTAACCAGTCCTGGTAATTGACGTAACCGATTCTGGTAACTGATGTAACCGTTCCTAGTAATCATATTAAGGTAGAACCGATCCTTGTGTTTGGTAGAACCGTAAACCCATGATTAGTGAATTGATATATGATCAGTCACATAGTTGTCTTAGAATACAGATGAACCAATTCTAAACTTGTTTGGAAGTGTGGTATAATCGATTCCAAGATTGTAAATATGAAAGAGGATTTACAAAGAAAATATGTCGACATACTTTGAACATGTTCAGTAACTCTTATCTTTTATTGTTCAAAGATATTCCTTAATAACTCAAGGAGATCCCGGATCGAAATAAATTAGGAATCTTTTAATTAAGGTTGTTAGTTTTGTATGCTTTTAATTACCAAAGAATTAAATGCATATCTCTCGAAAATCAAAATTGGTAACGTGCATTTACTAATTGGAGATTTTCTAGTGAGATTCGGAATTATTGGATCTTTGAGGGTGATTTTAGTTTTGGTTCTACCATTCCTAGTCCACCAAATGACCTCACTTTACTAGGAATGGTAAGAGAGAGAGTTGCCCTTCCTTTGTACCTTGTCCTTCCTTATATATACTTTCCTAAAAGTCCTTCCTTTTATGACATCATGACACATTTCCTAAACCTCCTTAATTACTTCTAATGCCATTCCTTAATATAATCCCTTTCTTATCCCTTAATTCCTCATGTTTCCCTCCTATCTCATGGGTATTTTCTGGACTTGGGCCTAGTCCCCAAAGTCCCCACATCCCATACTAGGCTTACCTCCCCTTTTAGGGGGTGTAGATGGTGGATTTTCGACAAAGGATAAAATCATAAACCCATAATTATACGAACTTCAAATCCAGTAATCATACGTGAGTATTGATACACGGGTCTCTCATCAAATCTCTGACTGAGAATAATGTCTCTCAGAGTACATGCAGATATGTAGTCTCTCGGCTGCACAACGACATATCTCATGAATACTGGCACTTCGTGATTATTTCTATATAGAATCACGAGATTGTTCGGCTCTGTAAATCTTGCTCTGCTAGTATAGGAGCGATAACGTCTTGAGATACAAACAACAGTTTTCCCCGACTATATAAAGGATATGAAACTCCAGCAGGCTCATGTCGAATAATTAATGCTCTAGACATGCTTGCTCGCTAGTATCGAGCCATCGCAATTATTCTTAAATTCTTGGATTCATCCACTGAATTTCTGAAAATATTCAAATATTTTCACAATATTTCGTTACTTCAATCTATGGTTCTTCCCAGCAGAATTCCATGGGTTAGTAATAAATATTCAACACACGGGCGTCCGAGCTACCTCCGAGTAAGCCCCGATTTAAAATGGTGCAAGTGTACTCAACGACGATGTACTAACAATCACCGCACGAATGAGTATTTCAAAATACGACGAAACGATGAACCTATGCAAATAGGAAGGAAAATAATAAATAATTAAATATTGACCAAGGCGCTGGGATTGGGCTCACCGACCGCCGGCCAAACGTGGCAATCCCACGCCAAACTTTATATTTTATCATATTTTTTCATTATTTTCCTTGAGTTCATGAAAATCCTTTCACTTGAACAAATATCCTTTGTTTTGAGGAAACTCCTCAGTTTCATGGTGTTTCCTTCACACTAAGGAAATAATATAAAATTAGGGAAAATATTATGGGGCCGTGATTATTAGCCAACATGCCATGTCTTGATCCCGGCGGGCCCCACACCCCATGGTTCCTCATTATTTTATTATTATTTCCCTAATCTCATGAAAACTCCTTAATCTCATGGTATTTTCATAAACCCATGAAAACTATAATATAAAATTAGGGAAACCCGTGGGACCGGGCCCAAGCCGGCCGACCATGCCTAGCCGGTCCCACACGTCCCTCTATTTTTTTATTATTATTTTAAGGTTTCTTTGATCTCATGAAATTCCTTGATTTCATGATATTTCCTTCAAATTATGAAAATTCCTTCAAATCATGGAAAAATATATCAAAAATACATAAAATTAAGGAAACTCGTGGGACTCCAAGCCCAAGCTGTCCTACCATGCCCCAGCCGGTCCCCACACCCTTATTTTTATTATTTTAATATTATTTGCTTTCTTGATCCCATGGAAACTCCTTCCCTTCAAGGAAACTCCTTGATTTCAACAAATTCCCTAAATTCATGAAAAATAATATAAAATTAGGAAAGGCACCACGTGACCATGGTCACTGGCGGGCCGGCCATGCCTTGGCCTAAGCGGTCCCATGCCTCATCATTCCTTTATTTTATAATTATTTTCCTTCATCTCATGAAGTTTTCACGGTTTCAGCAAAAATCCCTGATTTCTTCATATTTTCTCAAATGATTGCTCAAACCACATCAGAATATATCGAAATTCTCAGGACTAAGACACGAACACTTTAGTGACGTGAGCATGTTACCTTGACTTACCAAGGTTGGCTCTTTGGCTTGCAAGGAGCCGGTCCCTCGTATTTTCACAATTTAACTTAATTTGCGCAATCGCTTATATTGGGCCCAAACTCTCTCCTACAGTCCCTCTTGAATTCTTCCCGAGTTTTACTCTAAGTCGTTTTCACCTCCCAAACGAGCTTAAACCTAAATATTCCCGTGATGGAGATAGGAAATTCTTTTAAAAGTACGTAATGGAGGGGCGTACCATCAAATCCGAGTCCGTATGAGAATTCTACATCGATTCTAGTAAATGACGCTAATTAGGGTTTCAACCAATCTGGGGATTGCTCAAACGATCAATATTTGATATCGTGACCACCCATGTCCGGTTTCATGACCCCTTGGTCGGTCCCTCATCTCTTCATAATTAATTAGGTTTTATCACCTAAGGTTAAGTGCAAGCATTATCTTAATAAATGATTAAACCAAAGATTTAATCATCCTTTTCACATCAAATCAACCGGTCTTCATGAGACCTTGATATTTGCTCACGTGAGAATCTAGGCTCTACATGGTCAACCCATAATCTCATGTAGCTTGGTCCTCTTCACTCCATGGTTAATTTTCAATAAACCGGTAAAATCATTAATTGATTAAATTAGGGTTTTGAGTCCAAGGTTAATGATTCCGATTCAAACGCTAATAATTTTACGTTGATCCCGTGATCAACATTTTATTTATCATACTTGGTTCAATTGCCGATTCTATTTAATATTTTATTTGTTCATGCTACCATAATTCATCAAACGAGCAATATTTGTCGGATGAGCAATACTTGCTCAAACCAAAGAATATTGGTTCAACTATCAATATTCAACAATTCATCGAATGAGCAAGATTTGCTCACGTTAACTTATTCACACATCATATCTCCCTGTCTCAACAGACATGTTCAATTCATGAGTCTCACAACATTTCCAAACCACGTTCGACTCAACAATACAAGGACTCATCGTCCCATGAAGTCATGAAGTCAACAACTGAATAACTAAATACACGTCTGCCTTGCAGACTCCACAATCACACGAGACATCAATCGTGTTACATGGGGGTATATTAACTATGGTTTTGGTCTGGAGGTCTACGGCACGTGTGTTCATACACACGATGGAATGTGAGCAAGTCATGCAATCAGTTGAAGGAGTTAACAAAGTAGTGGATGGAAAATCAACCAAGTCTCCGCACAATGAGCAACTGGTTTCAAACACGATTTCCATTTCCCCACTCTTTGATTCCATCAACTGTCACACTTCATGGGATCATGGTGTGTATAATTCTAGAAATATAAATAAGTTTCTGAATCATGATTGAATAGACAACGATTTCACGTCTCACAGACAACACGAGATCAACAATTGAGCAATTACTCTCAACTGAACAATTTCAATCATTCAGAACTTATCATATTCAGAATTCTCAACACACCTACAGTCTTTGATTACTATTGATTCCATACATTTCTAAGCTTCCCTCCTACAGATCGACCTATCCTCTCTTGTGGCCGAATTTACTTCGAACGGCCATTGTCTTGGTTTAGGCCTTGAGTACTACAGACATTGATCTCTCGAATTCAAAGCACTCCCTTCTTGCAGTGCATCTGTGTGAGATTGAACATTTCGCTCGGTTCAAGGAGTATCCTCCAGATCATCGTCTCCTCAATTCCGTAAAAACCAGCAAATCGTTTTGCCCCATCTACAAGGGGCATCTTAAACCCGTTAAGGGGTATTATTTTTCATGTATCAACATTGGACAAATCATTTCCTGGAATTATGAAAACCGATTTGGGCATTTATTGCATATCTTTAGAATATTCGATTTTGGAAATTCCTTGGTGTCCACACATCCTTGATCTATAAATACCCAAGTTTGCATTTCGGGCAAACCATCCTAAGAGCCGGGCAAACTTCATCTTTTTGTTGTTTCTGGTGGAGCCGTCTATCCGGAGAAGAAAGTACCCTGATTAGGCAAAATCTCTTACGACCGCTCGTTTAAAGACTTCTGTGGGATCAAGAAGCGATCTACGAGTACCGTTGGTGGGAAACTAGATAATTACAGTTTATTTTAGTTTTCGATTGATTTGATTGACTAACGGTTGTTGAACTTTGATTGCACCTAGTTTGTTTATTCTTGAGAATCTTCTCTTCTGATATAAGATTCACTCAAACTAGATCGAAGTGTCGACGAGATCTTTAGAACTGTTTGTAGATCTAAAGACGTCTTGTGATAATCCATTGTTAACTGACTCGTTACGCTTGATTGATTACAAGAGATTCAAGTGGTGTTGTGCAGGTGTTTATTGAAGATTTAAGAAGATTTGAAGACAAAGAAGATTTCTGATTTGGTTTTTATATCTTTGGGTGTGCACAAACCTTGATCGGCTGAGATTTAACTAGAATCGGATTTATTCGATTAGTTAGTTGTGTAAGATCGGCATCACCTTATAGTTTCTTGTTTGAATCTATATTGATTGATTGCAAATCTAAACTCTGCTACTTCGGTAGTTATTGGATAGATTGATCTGACCAGGCAAAGGAGTTTATTTGTTAAATGGAAGAGCCTTTGCATATGACTTGATATATCTTCATATGAAAGAATCAAGAGAGTTGTTACCAAACAAATTTGTTGTTCCTTTACTGTTTGCAATACGATCCAAAGGAATTGTTCCAGTGCGTAAACTTATTGAATGTCGGAAGCACAGGGATACTGAAGAAACTAGGTGAACTATAGGTTTAGTTGCTTGGTCTCAACTATACGAAGTTTTTTAGATTTTGTATAACGACTTAATTCTGAGAGTATTGAATTCTGGACTAGGTCCCGGTATTTTTCTGCAATTGTGGTTTCCTCGTTGAAAAAATCTTGTTGTGTCTTTTACTTTTCTATTTCCGCAATTATAATTGTTTATTATAATTAAAAGTAAAATACACAAATGTTAACTCCGTATTACATGATCTTGATCCTATAGTGTTTGGTTAAGTCCGAACCTATTATCAAGTAATCACACTTTGATTGTTGTATTTTAATGTTGGAATTTGGTGTCATAATCAACATACTTTATGCTTAAACATGATTATGTATAACCCATATACTGAAACATTCATTAGCCCTAGTTTAAACACACTCTACAACATCTGAAAACTATACAGAACATAATCTTTAACATTAGCAATGACATTATACATCAAGAACATGTTGAGAAGAAAGAAGTAAAACAAATCAAAACACTATGACTTAGATTCTACTTCTATTTCCTCTCAACATGTTCTTTATGTGTATCATGCTGTTATGCTAATGTTAAAGATTATGTTCAGCTAATTAAGTGGTTACTTATTGTTCTGTATAGTTTTCAGATGTTGTAGAGTGTGTTTAAACTAGGGCTAATGAATGTTTTAGTATATGGGTTATACATAATCATGTTTAAGCATAAAGTATGTTGATTATGACGCTGAAATTCCAACATTCTACTTCTATTTCCTCTCATCTCAAGTTAGGATGGAATAGTTATCAAAACATATATGTATAAGAGGCTGAAGAGGGTCGAGGTGTCATCCAACCTAGTCTCGATCTTGTATCCATGACGATCACACAAAGTGTGAATACCGATTTGTAGTATTATCTCGACTTTGTCCATAGACAATCACTTTCGGTAAGAGGACTTATAGGTGGATAATTTAAAGATTGTGGTGTATTTGGGTACCCTTTGTCTTTTCACATGGTCGAGCCACCTCTTGGTAGATGTCTCATTAGTGCTTGGGGATGGTTATTTAGCCATTCCTGGGTTGCAAGTCCTCTATCCAATCTCTTCAATGATGAAATTTTTATACTCTTGTCGATTTGTACAGGTGTAGCATCACCTTCAAAACCCAAATCAATCAAAGCATTTGAGTTTATGAAGTTATTGAAGTGTTTTACCCGGGTTATTTTCTCTGACCTTCCTTTTTTTTTTTTTTTTTTTTCCTTCATGTTGATCAATCAATTCATTGAAATCTCCCATTATCATCCAAGGTAAATTTGGTGTTGGTATAGTGTTGTTGAATTTTTTCCATAAGTCTTTCCTTGTCTTTGGTTGATGAGGGCCATACACTCCGCAAAGTACCATGGTTGAGTATCTTGAGTTTGAGTGGGTCATATATACACATGTAATAAACTTTGATTGGCCACTAAAACAGAGACATTGAGGTGGGATGTCCAGATGATGCAAAGGCCACCTCGATGTCCAATACAAGGAATTATGAAAACCTAAACTAGTTTGCAAAAAAGACATATGACAAATAGTTGCTAAAGTTTCAGATAAGAACACCAAGTCTCAAGTTGAAATTTGCGTGTGTACTCACGCAGCTTTGAACCTTTGAGGGTGGTGTACACCCTGACAGTTCCATGCTAGGAAATTCATTGCATATGCGAGTGCTGGCTTGAGCCAACTTATCACAAATCTATTCGTACTTATGATGTATCAATATCTTCGGAGAAGGAAATTTTTCGTGCAGGTGTAATAGATTTAATGGTGGTGCTTTTCTTTTGGAAAATGGTTTGCATGATGCTCTTGTTCTTCCTGTTGGTTCACTACGTAGTGTGCTTGCTGAGGTGTGCCAGGTCCCCTAGTACTTATTGGTTTCCTCGATCTTGGAGTAGGGATATCAAAGATATGTACTTTTCACCTCTTAGTTTCTTGTTCCAATTGATGTTAGAGCATAGCTCAGTTGAACCCACCAAGCGTTGGTATGTCAAGTTTGGTGGTCATATTTTAGTGAATAAAAACTCATTTAAAGAGTCGCTTGATTATGTACTAGAGTCAACTTCGTATAAGTTAGCTTGAAAGTATTAGGATATGAGACATTACAAGTATTGCAAAGACTTGAAGAAGTGAAGAAGTAAGAAGCTACAACGACAACATCATCCTTCCACTCGAGGTTAGTGATATTTGGACTTGAACTGCTTTCATTCCCTAACGTATATCTTTAAAGTCGTGCATATTGAAAACAAAACTGCGAAGCATGAACACTCTATATAGACATAGTATTAAGGAATACAATACGAGGTTTATTGCTTAACCATTAAACTTTGTAGATAAGACATCGATATAATCGTTTAAATGCTATTGTGATTATGTATGGGTATGAGGTGAGGATTTCATCCTAGGAAACAATGTTTTACTTGTGTTTTAAGGAAGTAAATTCATGAACTTGTTTTGTGAATCGAAAAGGAAATCGCCAGGCGTTATTGGTATTGTTATTCATTGCATATCTTTTGAAAAACCAATATGTGTGATTAGTATAACCGCTCATGACTTGTTTGTGTTCTTGGTAAAACTATTCACAAAGACCTGACTTATGTATTGGTATGACTTTTATTAGTGAAACCGATCTTAAGTAATCACATGAGATGGTATGATCGAGTTTGTGATTTTGTATAAGACCAACTTTGGGTAAAAGGGGACCGATCTTAGTAAGAGGTGCAACACATCACAAAGGGGAATCGATCCTTGTATGAGGTGCAACATGTTTTAGCAAAAAGGGGAACCGATCCTATAGACATGTGCAACACGGTTTTAGGCAAAGGGGAACCGATCCTTTGGACATGTGCAACACATTCAAGTTAGATACCATATATATGTGGGAACCGATCCTAGTACCTAGTCAACCGAATTTGGGAAGCTAGTGACTATGCACAGACTCACATGGAGGCGTAACCGAAACTTGTTTTGTAGAACTGCGAAACACATGATTGGTGATTGAGTATTCTTAATCAATCACATAGTTCTTAAA
>JAJJWW010012910.1:0-90862 GCA_023531295.1 Papaver armeniacum | reverse complement strand
AACTCCTTTAGAAATCAGTTTAGTAAAGCTTTAGAATCAACTTCACACACTCCATTTCCCTGTGGATCGACCTGTACTTGCCCAACCTCCAATAGGCACTGTGCACTTGCAGTTTACATTGTAGGCATTCGCTTTTCCCAGCCTACCAGTACAACAACATCGCACCAGGGACTATTGAAAATTGGGGAGAAATGAATAACGCCTTCTACAGAAAGTACTTCTTCGTGTCGGAGCAAGTCACTCTCTCGATCTTGGAAGAATGTTTCAGAGGGTCAGTGAAAACTGAATGATTATGTGAAGAGATTCGAGTCCGAACCTTGGATTGTCATGACTAAAATGTCACGGAGCAACAAATGGTAGATTTGTGCATCAATGGCATGCTCCGGTCTACTGAGGGCTCTCTTTGGAAAATCTTCGATTACGAGACTTTCTCGAGCTTCATGAAGCGCGAAGAGATCGGCAACCACTGCACCTGCTCTATTGGAAAGAGCAAAACCTACAAAGACTGAAGAATCACGAGATACTCGAGGAAGCAGACGTCTGATCAACAAGCAATACAACCTGCAACCCTCCACAAACGATGTTGCGGAAGGGAGAAAGCGCAAGGATGAACCCCCGAACAAGCATGCTTGACTCCTCCAAAGACGCAAAAGAAGGACAAACCGAAGCACGGGCTCTGGCCAAAGATCTGAGGGCTCCCGATCAAGATGCACCTGACTTTCATCTCCCCATTGGAGAAGTGCTCGAATTATTAGATGCCTGGATCCAAGATGGTGCAATCAAATTTCCATATGTCAGGAGAGACCCAACTGAGGAAGACATGGAAAATCCTCGTTCGCCACTTCCACAAAGTTCATCAATCATCCCACAAGTAGTCATGCAAAGTCTTGAAACGCATATTCATAGAAAAGGTTGAGTCAGGAGAACTTAATCTGGGGGCTGAAGGAATGCACAGATATCCCCTCCCGGTCAGTACCTTCTCCATTTCTGAAGCACCAGTCAAAGAAGAAGTTCAGTCATTGATAGAACATGTCTGTGAATTACTCTATCTGTCGAAAGCGCAAAGAGGAGACATGTTCACGGCTTTGAACCACATAGTGTCTGGAACACGCCTATTGATTCCAGAAGTACCTCCTGAACCTTCAGCCACTGACAAAGAAATGTATGATTGGGGACTGCTCACCGCAGTGCATATTAAAGGAAATGAATTCAGGAGGGCATTTATTGATGTCGGTACCGCCATCAATATTATTCCTCTGAAAACTCTCAGAGCCACTGGCATTACTCGACAAGAAGCTACTCATGCTCCCATGGCAATCAGGGATCACGAAGGGACTTCCAGAGATGCATATGGCTACATCAATCTCAAAGTTACGGAAAACTCAGTCTGCACTGAGACTAAGCTTTACATAATTCGAGAAGGCCCGGGATATGACATGATTCTTGGACGAACTTGGATCCACTTATTGGAAAGAAAACTCCAACACCATCAACATGTCATGTTGTTGCAGAAAGCTCTGACTCAAGAGAAATAGAAGATACTCCGTCATTCAAACACTTGGAAGAAGTTAAAGCTTTGACGGAACTCACACAGAAGCCTGGAGAAAGTGCACATTCTTTCATCAAGAGGTTCCGTACTTAGGCAAGTCTTATTCCTCTTCATGCACCCATAATACCAATGTTGAAACATACTGCTCTGGTCCGGGGACTTCTCCCTGCTAACAACTTAGCAATTACGAAAAGCTACGAGTGGATAGTCTCACCTCAACAGTATTACACCAAATGGTTACGCTCAGAGCATCTCCATGTTGATCATTCTATTAAGAGGTTTATTGCTGAAGATATGGCTAAGCACGACAGACAATATGTTGGATACTCTCCTCTACACGAGTGTCCATACGTGCCACAACTATGGAATCAGCAAAAAATATTCAAGGCGCGAACTACTAAGCCTAACAAATTCAAAGAAGGGGATTTGGTTCTTAAGGAGACTAAACGAGATCTCCATTCTGCAAGGAACTCTAATTGGGAAGGACCATTTATGGTTGCTAGGTCCATTACCGGAGGATACTACAAATTGATCAACACAGATGGAAGAACCCTGCCAGTAATTCACGAGAATTGGCTTAAGGCATTTATCTGAAATTATTGGGTATTCGAGGTACTGGACGTCTGAGCACTCATGACGTCTGGATTTGGCATTTAGGATTTTCTTTCATTGTATTTCAATTCCTCCAAAACGTTTGCAATCCTTGCAATCAGTATTTGAATTCAGCAATTTATCAAAATTCAGTTCATTTTACTTAAAAGAAAATCTCTATCAAAAGAAAATCCTCAATCATCTACCAATCCAAAGTTAGCCGATATCAAGACCCAAATAAAAACCTCACATCTCTCAGAATTTCATAAGTTCAAGAGATTATGAAAAGAAAACCAAAGAAAATCAGCAAAAAAGGATTTTTGCGCATCTGCATCCTTCAAGATCTGCAAAGCCGCCTTCTCCTTGTTCAACTCCTCAGTCAGCCTGATAATCTTGTCTTCCTTCTCCATCACAACATCATTGGTAAAGGGTATGTTGTTCTCACATGAGTCCTTGATAGCATTCATTTGCTTACGAAACCAATTTACATTGAAGCCAAGTATTTCTGAATTCTCCAAGTTAAACTCCCAATCAAAGAGTATATCTGGAGTCACAATACTTCTGGCCCTAGTGTATATGTCACTTACAACGCACAAGATAATACCCACTTGCATTATTAAAGCATAAGCACGCCCAGGGTTCCTGTCCACTATTATGTGACCAAACTTCTTCCATATTTTCTCGTACAAGCCTGCATATCCAATGGGAACGCTGAATCCACCTACTAGTTCATGATACGGGAGTGAAGCATCAAAGGGAGGATCAAAAGCAACTCCTGCACTTGTATATTCATGTAACACTATACGGTTCTTAATTACTGGAGCAGTTTTTACAATCGGGGCAATAATTTCTTCAGTATTCTCTACTGGTGTTTCGGTTTCTTCTATCACTGAAGCAGTAACAATTTGGGTTTCCATAACTTCAGTGACAACCTTCTCATGGCCTTGAAGTGCAGGGATGGTTGCCTCTTCATCAACAACTCCAGGGCAATTCGGGTTATCCTCATTGGTTTCAATATCCTCAACTTCGGTATTTGACACCTAATACGAAGATTACATGAGGTTAGAGTCGTTTAAGCATGAAACCAAATGAGATTATAAAATACATCATACAATCAATACCACATCATCAAATTTCATCATTATACAATCAAGGCATCAGCAAATAGCACGAAAGTCACGAAAATATGTTTTACGGTAATTTCGTCCGAAAAAACTGTACTCTACTCTGTACTAAAATACGAACTGGGAGCAATCTACAAGGACTCTGAGGATGGGTTATATACCATTCTATTCGTATGGATGTCCACTACAGTTTTTCAAAATTTCATAATAATCCGATGAACGAGCAAAGAGATATGGTCAAAACATCGGGCAACATGCAATCTGAAAAAGTTCTGGAAGTCTCCTGGAAGTTTACTGTTTCGCCTTTTTCAGGTCCTAAACATGCTCCAAACTCAAAAATATTCTTTAGATAAACTTGGAAATTTTCCGGGATTGAAGATACATATGCGGATCATGAAAATCCGACGTCAGATGAAAGTTTTACGGTGTTTTTGCTAAAAACTGAAATCTGAAATTTTCTGACAACGTATTTCGCCAAAATTACTTGAACACTCACGTGGATTCTCATTCATTCACTCACAAATCAGAAATTTCATACTTCTATAAAGAGTTTACAAGATATGTTCTTACTTGGGGAGTCTTCGAAGTGTTCAAAGAGTTAGGATTGCTCGTGTCAACATCAAGAGGTTCATCATTTTCATTCGGTTCCGAATCTTTGGAACTTCCTTCGCCTCTATTCTCGGAGAATGACCGATTATCAGCACTCTCCACCTCCATGGCAACATCCTCCTGGACATATTCTCAAATAATTAGCATTTTCACATGAGACATTTATGTTTGGCTATGAAGGAGAGTACTCACAACATTTTCTTCTTCAACGCTCAAATCAGAGATTGTCTGCCCAGCAGCGGAGAATTGAAGACCATCAATACTAGACGAAGCAAAATTCTGTAACCAAATAACAAATATTGGTTTCATGATCCTAGTAATGCGGATAGAAGAAGTTACAGCGGAAAAGTGTTGACAACTCACCAAAGAAATAACTGGAGACTTTATGGTATTAG
This sequence comes from Papaver armeniacum, assembly GCA_023531295.1. NCBI lineage: Eukaryota > Viridiplantae > Streptophyta > Magnoliopsida > Ranunculales > Papaveraceae > Papaver > Papaver armeniacum. The sequence continues at coordinate 86,594 of JAJJWW010012910.1, read as the reverse complement.
GCAACAACTTACAATTCTTGTTTCTGCCTTCTCCACCATGAACAACTATTTATGCTTCTGAGAAATTCACTTCAAGACGAGGTCTCACGGCACGACCGTCCTACGGGAAAGAAATTAAGGTGATAATCAAAGGCAATTATTGCAATTTTACGAAGAATGTGTAAAAGATACATACTGGTGAACATCCTGGAGATGTCTTTCGCTTATCACCACCAGAGATGGGTTTCAATCCGGGTCGAGAAGCAATCATATCAGTAGAAGGAGGCACTTTCACCAAAGGTTGACTAACCCCTACGAAATCATGTAGACGTTCGAATTGCTGGTCCCAGAAATCAGTATAACCCGGAGTTACATACGTAATTCGGTCTGCACAAGGGAACCAATAAGAGCTTCCTTCGACATGGGTACGGTCTAAACAAGTCTTAAGTTGTTCCACTGATGGTTTGCTCCTCCGGAAAGTTAGAACGCATTGATCCATACCCATCTGACGGGCTGCTCTATCAATGTTGTATTCCTCCACTGAAAAGTCTCCATATGTTGCTGCTATCAAATGACCTGGAGTACAGCTCAACATGAAGGATCTTTCGCCATCGCTCAAGTCAGCACAAGATTTTAAAGTCATACTTTCTTCAGTATTAAAAGTTGTCAATTGGGAAATATAAGGAGGAATCATCACCCAGGGACGGAAGTTGAACTCAGACTCATCGTCTAATACATCAATGAGACGTGTCTTGGACTGAATTTGCTTCGTAGACCAACGCATGATCCTGGCATTATCCCTCTCAGAGAAAATACGTCGAGAATCACCAACAGTCAACCCTTGCAAAATACTACGAGGAATAGGCGCATACTTCTCGAAGCGCTCCCACATCAAGGCTTGAAGGAACATCGTATTGGCGTAGCATTCAATCTTCATAAAGCCATTTGAAACACTGGAGTCTACGACCAGGGAATCCAGGTTAGAGTACAAAGAACCCAAGAATAAGCTACCTATGGGAAGTTGTTCACCCTGAGCCATCTTAATGGCAAAAGGGATTACAAATGGCTTTAACAAAGTCTCAGCGTCTTCGAACACGTCCTTAGACAGCCATAAGCACAAAAAAGCAGCGATAGACAACATACCATCAGGTTCGTTGAGAGGAACATCTCGTGGCCACCAGTGTGTCAACCAGTGAGCATAACAGCCTTTGCCATAAGCCTTGTTAATTCTCTCCATCTCAGCTGTTAAGATGTTGGAAACTGCTTTCTCCTACGTGGAAAGCTCTTCAGGAAAATTACCTGTGATTGGAAGATGCAATAAAGCAACTACATCTTCCAAGGTAATGGTATACTCTCCCCAACTACATATAAAGCATAGCTCTAACACGAGGATATCCCAGCATGTGTCTTGACCATCCGGAAAACTTCTCTATAGGGCGTCGAGAGAGCTTGAATTCTATAATTGAAGCCTGGAAGAGTCATCGTTCAAGACAGAACCGAACAACTGCTCGAGGAGTCACCAATTTCTTTTGAGTAACCGTCCTAGGGTTTATCAAAAGACAATATGCTGGATATCTGAGACGCTTTTCAGTTTCCTGAACCTCAAAAAATGCATCATCTATATTCAGAACATTCTTGATTCCATGTGTTTCGTCCTCCTCTCCGCCAACGGAAGTCTCATCCATGCATGCATCTTCTCTAGAGACATCATTGTCTACACACATTTCATCTCTGGAAGCATCATCAGCTTGGGAATCAGACATTCTTGCCAAGTAGCTGTAAAATTCATACAACATTTTGCTTCAGTCGTCTAAATACAAGCCTCAACAAGATGATGGAATCACGCAAATGGGAATACGGCATCAACAAAAATGGTAATTCTTAACTTTTACCTCTTTACAATTCCACTAACAATAGTGATTGTGCCACAAGAGTTAACACTCCAAAATTAGTTCGTTCCTTGGAACCTGCAATAACGAACAAGGATTTATTAATCTTCAAAACTGATTTTTCATAAAATCATAGACATAATTTTCATAGTATAAACATCCACAACTGAACTATGAAATTTACACCAAGATAATATTTCATCATAAATAAATTGTCAAAGTTTCAAAATTACTCAGAACCCGCGCTTCGATTTTATAAAGCAATAATTAATGTGAATTACTCACATAAATTCTCAAACATTTATCTAATGAGAACAAACTCATGTCAATAAAATATGTCATCATATCTTTACATAATATGTCACGGCTGCATAAAAAAAAATCTATTTTTCCTTCGTATGAGCATTATTCTCTAAAACGAGGTTTTATTTCGGTTTTGTGAAAGCTCACACCTTTTAAGATAAAGTTTTGGTTTCCATGAAAGCTCATAAACAAAATTTTATCACTTGACACGGGTCTATTTCCAAAGAAAAATCTCTCAAGTTAGGGATTGTTGCTAGTTTCTTAAACTAACGATCGAACGAACATACGTTTAATAAAATAAGGGTTTTTCTACAAAACTCACGCTAAATATATACACATGTATAGAATTTCAACATGAACAACTCATAAAATCAGCAAACAAAAAATAAATTGGGTACCAAGTCGGTGCCGGCCGAAAGTTGGCCGGACGGTGCTAGCTCCGGTCGGACGGACGGTGGCGCTCCGGCAAAAATTCTTTCCTGCTCCTCAAGATGCTCGGACGTGAAGGAAGAAGATGTTGGTCGTGTGGAAGAATAAAAAATAACGGAGGAGGAATTAATTTCTTTTATACCTAATTTTATTTCCAAAACCTAATTCCATAAGGATTTCCTCTTTCGGCCCGGCCCGTAAATCCTAGACCAACCAAGGTTCCACCATCGAATCAGCGGTTCTACACCAATTTATTCTCACTGGATGACGCTCTATTCTGCCACTAGGGTTTCCACTCAAACCATGGTTTGCTCTTTCAGTCGAAATCCGGTAATATCTTATTTTATGATTAAGTTCAATTAATTATTTCTGTTTGGAAAATCACCATTTAATGTTGACTGAGGAACATGACCGTTCCTCACTAAGCAGGGGACTTAATGTAGATGGTGGATTTTCGACAAAGGGTAAAATTGTAAAACTATACTCCGGATCCGGCAATCGGATGAGTATTGAGGCAAGCATGAAAGCTCATGCCATAGATCTCTGACTGAGAAGACTGTCTCTCAGAGTATAAGTAGATGTGTAGTCTCCCAGCCGAGGCCACGACACATCCTATGAATACTTGAGCAATTTCGATAAATTACTCGGATCCCAGCAATCGGATGAGTATTGAGACTCATGTCTCTAAGCGTGAAAGCTCATGCCATAAAACCTCTCGATCGAGAAAGTCTCACAGAAGATGAAGATGTGTAGTCTCCCAGCTGAGACCACGACACATCTCATATTGTATAGGATTGCAAGATTGGACGGCTCCTAGACTGCATGTCTACTAGTATAGAGCAATAACGTCTTTAGGATGCAACCATGTTTTCCCTAACTATACAAGAGGAATATGACACTTCAGCAAGTTCATATTGCTCAACCCTCAGATAATTAATGCTCCTAGATAGGAAGCCCTTCTAGTATAGAGCCATCAGTTAATTATCTCTAATCTCCTGCATATCCGGCAATATTCTACGATTCTTCGTTATATTTCGTCACTTCAATTCGTGGTTGTTCCCAGCAGAATTCCACGGGTTAGTGATAAATATTTAACGAGACAGGCATCTGAGCATCGAATAAGCTCTGACCAAAACGGTGCAAGTGTACTTAACAATAATGCACAGACCAGCATTAGAATGCGCAAACGAGCATTTCAAAAATGTGAATGAACGATGAACCTATGCAAAATAGGAAGGAAAAATAATAATATTAAAATATTAACAAAGGCGCCAGGGAACTGGGCTCATCAGCTGGTCGGTCATGCCGTGACCAGTCCCGCGCCCAATTTTATATTTTGTCATATTTTATTATTTTTCCCTGATCTCGTGAAAATTCTCTCGTTCGAGCTAATCTCTTTCGTTTCAAGGAAATTCTCTAATCTCATGATTTTATCAAAGAAATAATAAAAATAGGGAAAGGTGTCGCGGGACCGAGCACCAGCCGGCTGGCCATGCCCTAGCCTTGGCCAGTCCCACACCTCACGTCCCTATTATTTTATTAGTTCTCTCAAATTATGAAAATTCCTTGATTTTATGAAAATTCCCTAATTTTATGAATTTTCTCTAAAATCATGAAAATTATTATAAAATTAGGAAAATTCGTGGGACCGGGCACCAGCCGGCCATGCCCTAGCCATGGCCGGTCCCACACCTCACGTTCCCATTATTTTATTATTTCTCTCAAATTATGAAAATTCCTTGATTTTATGAATTTTCCCTAAAACCATGAAAATTCCCTAATTTTATGAATTTTCTCTAAAATCATGAAAATTATTATAAAATTAGGAAAACTCGTGGGACCGGGCACTAGCTGGCCGGCCATGCCCTAGCCGGTCCCACATGCCTATTATTTTATTATTATTTGTTGTTTTAGTTTCCTGATTCCATGAAAACTCCCTGGTTTCAACAAAATACCTTGATTTTAACAAATCTCTCTGATTTTATGAAAATTTCCTAAAATCACAGAAATTACATAAAATTGGGAAGAGTACTATGGGACCGTGGCCATTGGTCGGCTGGCCATGCCTTGGCCATTGCCGATCCCACACTCCTTCATTCCCTATTTTATTATTATTATATCTCTCTCATCCCATGTAAGTTCCCTAATTTCATAAAACTCTTCAGTTTCATGGAATTTCCCTCAAATCAGAGAAAGTACATAAAATTACATAAAACTAGGAAAGTGTGGGACCGTGCTTGTCAACCGGCCGGCCATGCCCTATCCATGGTCGGTCCCACACCTTGCAATTACCTGTTTTATTTATCATTTTTCATCATCTCATGTAGTTTTCCTAGTTTCGGCAAAACCCTGGATTCTGCATATTTTCTCAGAATGTTGCTCAAACGCGCATCGGAAAATACTGAAAATCTCATGACTGAGACACGGACACTATGGTGACACGAGCACATCCCCTTGACCGACCAAGGGTGGCTCTAAGGCCTGCAAACAGCCGGTCCCACATGTTTTAATGATTTTAACCTAATTTGCTCAATTGCTCATATTAGGTTCAAACTTCTTCCAAACAATTAAGAGTTTGCTTGAACGACCATCCATTGGTCCCACGACCACCAAGAGCCGGTCCCATGACCTCTTGGTCGGTCCCTCAGTTCACGACCATGTTTTTATTATTTGTCGCTCACACGAGCATTATTTCAATAAATGATTAAACCAACATTTAATCATTCTTTCACCAACTGGTCCTCAAGTGACTTTGGTATTTTGCTCATTCGAGCGTCTGGGCGTACATGGTGAAATCGTCGTCCCATGTAGCCGGTCCATGCTTCACTATGTATATTGATTTGCAACAAATCATCATTTCGATAAAATTAGGGTTTTGAATCCAGAGCTTTGAAGAAACATGATTCTGAGCAGATTCAAATACTCTGATAATTTTATGTTGATTCCATGATCAACATTTTTATTTATTTTACTCGACCCAGCAGTCAGTATCTTAAATTAATATTTATTTCGGTCCTGCTACCAATAATTCATCAAACGAGCAATATTTGCTCAAATCTGCAATATTTGCTAAAACTAGCAATATTCCTCAGACTAGCAATATTTGCTCAAACCAGTAATATTTGCTCAGATTCAAGAATATTGGTTCAACTATCAATATTATTCGACAATTCAGCAAAACAGTTTGCTCGTCTTAGGTAATCAACATAATAATACCTCGTCTCAGCAGACATATTTGATTCATGAATTTCAGAACATTTGCAAAACATGTTCAATTCAACAATACATGGACTCATCGTCCCACAAAGTCCGCAACTGACTCCACAATCACGAGATATCAATCGTATCACATGGGGGGATATTAACTAGGGTTTTGGTCTGGCGGTCTATGGCACGTGTGTTCACCCACGATGAGAATGTGAGCAAGTCGTGCAATCAGTTGGAAGAGTCAGCAAAGTAGTGGGTGGAAAATTAACCAAGTCTCCGCACGATGAGCAACTGGTTTTAACACGATTTCCCACTTCCATACTCTCTGATTCCAGCAAACTGTCACACTTCATGGGATCATGGTGTTTTCAACTCCGGCATTATAAAATGTCTCTGAATCCTGATTGAAATGACAAGATTCGAACACTCGAACATTCTTCTAAACAAGGAATTCTCGGCAAGTTCATACAAACAATCTTTCGTCTACACGAACTCATCGTCCGAGCATTCACTCATAATTGAGAAAAATTCAATCATTCGGAGCATTCTTACGCTGAATTCACAACACACCTATAATCTCAGATCACCATTGATCTCACGCATTTCTGAGCTTCCCTCCTACAGATCAACCCATCCTCTCTTGTGACCGTATTGACTCTGGAACGGCCATTGTTATTGGTTTAGGCCGGAGTCTTACAGATTGATCTCTCGAAATTAAAGCACTCCCTTCTTGCAGTGCATCTGTGTGAGGTTCAACATTTCGCTCGGTTCAAGGAGTCTCCACACGGTCGACTCTTCAATTCCGTAGAAACCAGCAAATCGTTTTTCCCCATCTACAGTAACGATACAAAAAACAAAAATATTCACGTGGCAGGCATACGAGTGATTGGATTATCATTTACCTTCTTTGGTTATCCTGCATTATAGTATCCTGTAATATTTCTTCAACAAAATATGTTATTATCTCTTATTCAAGCTCATGGATGGAGAAATAACACTGAGCTTGGATCTCAACATAGCAAATCTTAGACCATGCAATCCCTTGGTACATAAAACACATCAAGAGCCTTGAACCGGATTAGCTCTCTAATAAAGTGGTAATCCAACTGTACATGCTTCATTCTTGAGTGCATAACTTGATTAGAGGCAAGAGCAATAAAACCAATGTTTTCACAGCCTAGTTTAGGCATGCCAGGAAGATGAATATGCAAGTCAATCCAAAGGTAACAAATCCATACAATTTCTGTTGCATTGTGAGCTAAAGTCTTATATTCAGCTTCAGTGCTAGACCTGACAACAATTGTCTGCTTTTTAGAAGACCAGGACATAACATTAGAAGCCAAAAAATACAATAACCCCCTGTTGATATCCTATCATCAATGCAGCCTTCCCAATCTTCATCAGATAATCTCAAAAGAAAAGAAAATCCTTTTCTGAAATGAAGCCCAAAGTCGAAAGTACCCTTTATATATCTCAAGATTATCTTTCAGCAACTAGATGACTAGATGTTGCATGTTGCATGTGTTGACAAACCAAATTTATAGCATAATAGATTTCAGGTTTTATCCATGTGAGATAGTGTAGAGCACCAAATAATGAACTATAATCTATTGGATATTTAAGTAGAATTCCATCATTTTTGCTAAGTTAATATGAAATTGTAATTGAAGTCTAACAAGGGTTAGCTCGCTTCATATGAAATTTTTGAAGCAAATCTACTGCATATTTTTTTTGAGATAGAAATAATGAGTCAGAATCTCTTTTGATTTTAAGGCCTAAAAGAATTGAAGATCACCCAAATCCTTTATTGGAAATGACATTGTAGTTGTTTGATGATGTATTGAAGAAAACTTGAAGAACAACTAGTAAGTAATATGTTATCAATATAGATAAGAGGCATTGTAATCTAATTTAATTATTTGTGAATATATAAAGATGGTCATCAACAAAATTCACAAAATGAAGAGATTGCAGTGCATAGCCCAATTTTTCATACCAACCCTTGGGGCGTATTTGAGACCATAAATAGCCTTATAAAGAAGACAAATATGATTTGGTTTGAGAGATCAATAAAACCAGGCAACTGTAACATAAAAACTTCATCCTTAAAAATCCATATGCAGAAATGTATTACTTACATCCAGCTGATGTATTTTCCAGTCAAATTGAACTTCCATAAACAAGATAATTCTGATGGTTGTTGGTTTAGCTACAGGACTAAAGGTCTCTTCAAAATCTAGACCAGGATGTTGGTGATATCCCTTAGCAACAAGCCTAGCCTTATACCGGTGAATGTTATAATCTTCATTATGATTAATCCTGAATACTCACTTACATCCAATAATATTTTGAGTTACATTAGGATATATTAAAGACCAAGTACCAGTTTGTTATAGTGCGGTGAATCCAGCAATAGATGCTAATCTCCGTACTTTTTCCTTATTAGCAGCTGCAATGCTCCTTGGAATATGACACTCAAAAGCAGTATGCAAAGGATGTTTTGTTGCATAATAGGGTTTTGGTGTGAAAATACCATTCTTACCTCTAGTAGTCATGTAATAGTCATTTTTAGTGACAAGAGGAGATGAAGCAGAAGGAGAAAAAGAAAGATTTGGAGAAATTGAAAAAAGAGACTCTAAAGGAATGGGATGAGCAGGAGATAAAGAAATAAAGATTGCAGTATTTATATAAGGAAATGAAGATTCATTGAATGACACATGTCTGAAGATATAGATAATGCCAGTAATTGGGTCTAAATACATATAACCTTTATGTTGCAAGATATATTCAAGAAACACACAAAGCTTTCTTCTTGGCTCAAGCTTACTAGATGTGTATGGTTTCATCTAGGGAAAGCAAGCACAACCAAATACTTTAAGAATATTGTAATCAGGTTGTTTATGAAAAAGTTTCTCAAAAGGAGTAAGAAAGTCTATAGACCTTTTAGGTAATATTTTTACAAGATAGTTAGCAGTCTGAAGAGCTTTTACCCAATATGTATTTGGTAAACCAGATTGAAATAGAAGAGTTCTGGTGACTCATAGGAGATGTTTATGTTTAGACTCATCTGCACCATTATTTTCAGGTCTATATGGGATAAGAAACATCATGAGAAATGCCTATAGCATTGCAAAATTGATTAAGAAATGTGTTTAAGAACTCACCTCCATTGTCAGTTATAATAGTTATAACATAATGAGATAACAGTTTCTCGATTATTGAAAAAAGAAACAAAGGTATGCTTAAAACCATATTTAGAGGACAAAGACAAAATCCAGCAATACTGTATATTTATCATTAATATTTGAACAATACAAACTACCAGACACTGAGGCAACATGAAATGGACCCCAAAGATCCATATGTAACAACTGCATAGGTTGTTTTGCTACAATACAAGAAATTTAAAAAGGTAGTTTTTGAGCCCTACATAGTTTGCATCCATTACAAAAGAATGACTTATTTGAAACGTTAAACAACTGCAAAGTATTATAGATTTTTTGAAGGGTTTGAAAAGATGGATGACTAAATCTTATATGAAAGAAGATCATTGTCAGTTATCGTAGATGGGAGAGCATGAGGAGATTTGGTAATGGTGATTGGATACAACCCATTTTATGTGGACCTTGGAAGATAATCTTCCCAGAAATTTGATCATTCAGAGAAAAACCATTAGAGTCGAGGTTTGAAGAGCAATTATCACTGGATATGAACTTATGAGATGATAACAAGTTATGAGAGGTATGTGGCACTATGATAATATCATATATCATAAAGGAATAATCATTAACATTTCTGCTAGAGTGTCTTTTGTGAGTTATAGACATACCTACACCATTTGCTGTATTGATCACCTCAATACCATCGTAAGGAGTAACTTCTGTTAGAGCATTTCTCGAACTCACAAGTGTTGATATCTCAAGCTTGTTGTCAAATTTAGTTATCAAAACTATATATTAATTTCTAGATTACATTTAGTCAAGTTTCGGATTAAGATAAAAGTGCGTAGTTGAGATTCGGATATCACTACGTTCTACCGTTTGAAGGCGAAGATCAACAGCAGCTCTGGAGAACTTCTTCAACAAAAGTAAGTGAAGACTAAACCACTTATTCTCAAGTTTTCACCTATCTATCTATGAGACATTGTCGCGTGACTAAATTAGGCAGTACATGCATAACAAAAATATCGAGTCAAGTTTATCTTGAATATCGTTCTTGAAATATGCTAAACTTAAGAACATTTGCTCATGCTTGATGAATTTGGTTAAGAACAATTTATTGCTCATAACCTAAATTGTGATTCAAGATTCAATCATTTAAAAATAGTCTGGAACAGTGATATATGTCAATATTGATGTTATTATAGAATGTTTCATATTGATTATTAGAGAGATATACAACTACTGTAAATCTGGATACAAGACAGTATGCATACAAGTTCACATACTGAGAGAAATGTTATAAGTTCAGAGTTGCAGTACACATACCGACGTAGCTATAGTTCGGCAATGACTCTTTGGTACGCATATCCGGTATCCTTACCATAAAAAGTCTGTGAACTCGTGAACCAGGAAGGTACACATACCCGGTATGCAAACCGGAAATGTACGCATACCCAGTACGCATACCATAAAAAAATATGCGAGTTCCTGCACTTGTTTTTGTGTTAAGAGTACACATACCCGGTACACGTACTATGACAAGAATATTCACGAACAAGTATAGTACACGTACCCGGTACACGTACTTACCCTGTCAAATATTTTCAGCTGCATTATAATTATTTCTATGAGATAATCAACATTTGAGTAACTCTCTAAGAACGCATCTAGACATGATTGATCATATTCGTGACTCAAGAAAATTCTTAAAGTGTTATATGAAAATGGTTAAGCTTATAGTTCAATTGGCTAGTTTCGGCTAACTTTTATGAACCAAGCATTATACGCGGTTCAGTTTCGGTTCATCCTTACCAGAGTGTATATTCTATTATGTTAATCTCGAGTCAAGTTTTTCATCTGACGGTGATTATTGATTGCTTGATTCCAAAGCTACCTTAGCTTAAATCTAAAGCAACCTTGATCTTGAAAGTCTTCAAAAGGAGAACCTCAAACAACTGGGATCTTTGAATCCCCGACACTATTCTTGTGTGTCTTAGTTGTAAACTAGAGTCGTCCTCTCCTTAAAACCCTTCTAATATTTAGTGACCAAAAAAACTTCCCCTAGGGATTGGTGAAGCCAGGTCCAACTATTGTTATCTTGATAGTTCGTGTATCCGGATCTTGTTTTGATTGTCGAACCTTACTTCAACAAACAAGATAGATAAAAATCACAAAGTTTCTTCGTCTCAAACTTTGTGATTCTACAAGTTTATACTTGTGAGGTGAATAATAATCTAGGAAGCTCTTCGGGAGTCATAAGATCGGATTTTGAGTTTTGCTAGATTTTTTCTATTGCAATCGATTTCCTACCCCATCCTTGATCTTTAATCAGAACGGAAATCACATATAGGCTTATCTGTGGGAGGCAGATTGATTTAAAGTCTTCAATTAAGTTGAAGCAACTCTTAGGATGTAAAGGACGTTATCTAAGGAATCATTTGTACGGAGTCTGCTGGGATTCAAGAGGCGTAAGGAGCGCGACTGTAATTGAATTGATGTGACAGTTTGATTCAGTCTCAACTACATTCCAGTCATCGTAGCAAGCGGATCTAGCAAGCATGACTCAATCTTCTTCCTTTTTGTCGGGATATTATAGGGTTAGTCCGGCAGAGACCATTAGCATTAGTTAGCTCAAAAATAGAAGGGATAGATTAAGTAAACCTATATAGAGTGGGGCGGGTCTTGGTGTAGACATGCTAAGATGTTCCAACTAACAATCCTGATCCCAACCAATTATATCAAAATATGTGAAAATCAAAGCATTGAGATAGGATAGGTATGGGGATACATCAATTAAATTAAATATGTTATCCTTATCAAAAGTCGCCTATAGAACATTTGTCTAAAATCAATGACAACGCTATCACTCAACTTAGATAACGCCTACCACATTACCTTGATGACCTAGTGCCAACACTATCACTCAACTTACACGGCGCTCGGAAGTCCCGATGCCAGACCATATGTGACGCTAGAGCTTTGTGCTATCCAGTGCTACATTATTTTTGGCACCGGCCTAGTGCTAGTGCCTTACTAATTCGTGGCACTAGATTATTTCTAGCGCCCTATTCTCTGATCCAGTGTCACCATTAGTGCTCTTACCTAGTATTGGGCTAACATCTCTTGGTCATTTTTATCTTTTATACAAACACCAATTTTTTGATCTCACCACTCAGTGTTTTGAGTCTAAGTCGTCTATGTTAGAGTACTGCTCGGTCGAACTCGCAAGCGTTGCTATCACAAGCTTTTTTTCAAGTTTAGGTGATCAAAACTATAAGTCTTGATTTCTAGTCTACTTATAGTTATGTCTCGGATCAGGATAGAATGTATAGTAGAACTTTAGACTTCACGGCGTTCATCGATTGAAGACGAAGATCTACTGAGGAGAGCTTTGAGGAACTTCTTCAACAAAAGGTATGTGGAGACTAAAACTTATCTATCACTCAGAAGTTTATTCTATTTTATCTCCTAATGAGACTAAGTCGTATAGCTATATTGATTGCTTTGTTTTAAAGCTATCAAACCTTGATTTGAAGACTATATAAGGGAGAACTCTAGCAACTGGAAAAATAATCCCCACACCTCCTGTGTGATACTAAATGCGTACTAGATTCGATTCTCCTTTATGATAAGTGCATAATTTACATATTTAGAATGTCAATTCCATACTTGTTTGAACTATAATTCGCGCATATTACTTGTTATTATGATTGTTTTCTAGTTTATGTGTCATATCAGGTGAATTATCCAAAAAGGAGCTACAAAGTGTATAAATGAACAAGGAAGTGAAGTGTTATTGATGAAGAAGTGCCAAATACCAAATTAAAATCATTCAAATCCAAGAGTTCTTATAATCATCTTTTAGAGAATTCAAATACAAAGTGAACGGCGAAAGAATGAGGTCATTCCGAGTTCGGACGAAGAAGTTACGAGCAAAACAGCCGAGATAAAAAGAGTGAAACGTACAACACAACAATCGGGAGATAACGGGGACCCCTTAACTTCCGATTATAGGTGATTTTGGCATCAGGAGAAGTCTGTTTTGGAGGTCTTACAATCGGTAGATAAGTTGGGTATCGATCCTACCGATTATGGGCACTTTTGGGCTCAAGAAACATGAGTTTTTGGGACATTACAATCGGGAGAAAGGTGGAGGACAAGACTACCAATTATGGCAAGTCAAGAGAGACTTCTTGGACGTGTTTTGGACTTCTAAAAGGAGTAAAATTGATCCCAATGGGTTTCCTAACCCTAGAAGAGAGGAGACTTGAAGGGCAAGCATTGAAGACTGATGAGTGCCAAATAGTGCATATTTATACACCTTTTTATTGGCATCTTACTCATCTTTTGCGCTTAGAAATCAGATATTATCCCAGATTCTGTATTTTCTTTGTTTTCAAGAATAAATATTTGTATAATTAATTTTGTGTTTTTAGGTAATAAATAAAGCTCAGAGAAACTGAGGAGCCCAAAGAGCGAAGAATTGGAGTCGAGCATCTATGGAGCAGAAAGCCAAAGCCCGCGCGCGCAACAGTTGCAACCCATCCACAAGATATGGGCTTGAGCTAAACCCTGATCCGAGCCCCGTCCATCCCCAACCGTTCGGATCTTCCCCGAGTTGCATCCCTACGGTCGGCTTTGTTTCCACGCGCATCGAAGTTCGCTGCTCCCGTGCAACACCCGGATCACCCCCATTCTTCCTTAGCCGTTCGGATCATCTACTCCTCATCCAACGCTCGCTCGGCTCGTCCCATCATCATTCGCTACACCGCTTCACAACCAAAACACCCATACCCTATACCCATCGAGCAACCATCATTTCCTCTCTTCTTCTTCTCTTTCTTCTCTTCTCCCCCTCACCGCGACAGAGCAGAGCTCTGCTCTCCCATACCTCTTTCTCCATCTCCTGTCTCCACCATCACCACCTCACCTTACCCTGACAACACCATCACCGCACTACCACAGCAACCACCTCCCCCTAGCTTCTCTTTATCTCACTTATAGCTTCTTCCCTAGAAGCTATGTCTGAGATAAAAAGAACTAGAGTTAGGGCTTCGTTCAATCAATCAATGGAGGAAGTACTCAGAGCCGCACAAGCAGAAGAGAGAGCGGATTCAGAGTATGGGTGAGAGTGTTGTTAATTTAATTTTTATTTTAAAGAAAATTAGGGTTTGATGTTTTGGGAATTTCTTGCATGTATAAATACAAGTGAACTGGGTTGAGAGAAGGGTATGCCTGGGCTAGCCAGTGCGTCAATTTAGGTTTAATTTGTAGTTTAATTGTCTATTTTGATGTCTTAATTTAGTTTGCTAGGGTTTCATTGAAACCCTAATTCCGTGTATGATTTCAACTGTGTTTGAATTATTCTTGAGAGCTTAATTTATAAGATAATCTTCAATTCAAGTACCCAAGGCTTTTCTCTCACAATGGATGCCTTGTATCCATTGTAGTTAGGTTATAACTGCTTTGAGTGTGCTGCAGCTCAACCGTTAGACCCAAATGATGATTCCCTTGACTAGTTGTACTTAATTAGACAACTAGTGCTCTGGGTTAGCACTTTAGCTGTTCTTTGAAGCATTACAGGGAGAGATAGGTGGTGGAATTGACACCCTGCCCTTATCGGTCACAAGACAAGAAGAACTCAATCTAGTTGAGCATACAATAGGAGTTAGTGGTGGGAATTGATAACCCTAGCATCATTTTATCTCACTGTTTTATACCTTAGTTTAGAGTCACTTCACTACAACTCAGCCGTATCGGCACAAATTATAAGTGTGTTACCTTCACTAGAAAGTCAGTAGAGCAAGCCTTAGAATCATACGGCACCACAAGTCTCTGTGGTTCGACCCGTATTTGCCACGTCTCCGATAGACGCCGTGCACTTGCGGTTATCACTGTAGGTCATAATATAAACATCTTCCCTTTTCTCTACTCAACATAGTTCTCTTGGTATGTGACTGTTTAAATTTTTTCTATCTGTCGACACATTGAGGACAATGTTTGATTTAGGTTTGGGGGTGCATTTGCATTTGCATATAGAGTTTTTAGTCTTTTTAATCATATAGAGTTTTTAATCTTTTATTTCCAAAAAAAAAAAAAAAAAAAAAAAAAATCAAAACTTTTTTGCAAATAAAAACCTCCAACTTTTAGAGATTTTAGAGTCACTAGCATGCTTCTAGCTATGTTTACATAGAGAGTCTGACCGAAATAACAGAATTTGGAAGTACTGGAAAACGCAATCGGGTTCCTTAGTTGATTAGAGCGTTAAAGTGGATTTAACCATACCGGAGGGCGAATTAGGTGCTGTTTAGATATTCGGTAGTAGAATTGTGATCACCCATAGTGGAGACTACCCAATTTACATCAAGTGAGGCACCAACCTTCAATTTTTTGCAACTTTCTAGAAAAGTCATTAGAGTGTGTGTCACCGTACGTCAATTCCGGGTAGGAATGGTGAGCTACCCAACTTCGCACCAATTTCAGACTACTTTTGATCTCTTGAGTGCTAGTTTTTGTCAATCATGAGGGTGACGTCTAAAGATGAAAACTCCTTCTAAATACCGATTTACAGTTAGCATCACTCTCTCTCTCTCAATCAACAGACCCATAGAAACATATCATCGTCAGCAAGCGGAGCATCATCAGAATATTGAAAGAAAAATTGATATAGTCCAAGGTTTTTGTGCAACAAAGAAGAAAATAGGATGAGAATTAATAAAATTTATAAAATCAAGACAATACAAGTTGTGGAAAAATTGAGTAACAAAGTCCTTTGTCCATGGAGTTAGTTGTTTCATTATTTGTATTTTTATTTTCACTTATTGTAAATTAAAAAAAAAAAAAAAAAAAAAAAAATCAAATCAAATCAAAAAAATATTGTAGTTTGTTTTTAGTTTTGATACCACCATGGTAAAGAAGAGTTCAAGAAGAAAAATCCAAACAACAAGGAAATTGAGTAGAAAAGTTATAAATTGTCAAGTTTTGTGAAGTTTAGAAGTTCGTCATCAACAAGCGAAGACCGAAGATTGAAGACGTTTCTATGGTTCATATGAGAGAGTGATATTAATTGCCGATCGGGTGAGAAGTGAGTGAGTACTTCCACCCCTTTCTAATGGTTGATTTCCTTCCTTAGAGATCGTCAGAAAAAGATTCTTTTTGTCCACACTTCTGTGGAGTCTCCAGAAATTATTTCGGAAGGTTATCCTTCTTACCTACAACGTGTGCAGGATTTCTCTCTTTATTCCTGCTTGCACACATGAGAGACTAAAAAAGCGATCTTTTTGAGTGCAATTTTCATAAAACCCTAATGGTGAGGCAGAAGTTGAGACTTATGATCACAATCGAATCCGAATTCTTTCATATGGTATGGTTACTTCTCGCTCAGCACTTAAGGATGAAAATGCGTTCTTTGGTAGTTCTAACTTCCTGTTACTAGCATGCAGAAACTCTATGTCCTCATAGCTTCTTGGAGGCTTGAGACTCTTTTACACTCGAAGTTGGAGAAGGTTTTGTGGGTACACCTCTCTGGTAAACCCTCACGAGACTACAACTCGTCCACTAGGGACACCTAGGGGTTTAAAGGCTTAGTGCATACGCTAAATGCATTCGAGAGACCTGCGACAGGGGTATAGTTAGGATTTCTTAATTTCTGTTTCACTTGAGGACAAGTAAAATTCAGGTTTGGGGGTATTTGATGAGTGCCAAATAGTGCATATTTATACACCTTTTTATTGGCATTTTACTCATCTTTTGCGCTTAGAAATCAGATATTATCCCAGATTCTGTATTTTCTTTGTTTTCAAGAATAAATATTTGTATTAATTAATTTTGTGTTTTTAGGTAATAAATAAAGCTCAGAGAAACTGAGGAGCCCAAAGAGCGAAGAATTGGAGTCGAGCATCTATGGAGCAGAAAGCCAAAGCCCGCGCGCGCAACAGTTGCAACCCATCCACAAGATATGGGCTTGAGCTAAACCCGGATCCGAGCCCGTCCATCCCCAACCGTTCAGATCTTCCCCAGTTGCATCCTACGGTCGCTGTTTCCACGCGCATCGAAGTTCGCTGCTCCCGTGCAACACCAGATCACCCCCATTCTTCCTTAGCCGTTCAGATCATCTACTCCTCATCCAACGCTCGCTCGGCTCGTCCCATCATCATTCGCTACACCCGCTTCACAACCAAAACACCCATACCCTATACCCATCGAGCAACCATCATTTCCTCTCTTCTTCTTCTCTTTCTTCTCTTCTCCCCCTCACCGCGACAGAGCAGAGCTCTGCTCTCCCATACCTCTTTCTCCATCTCCTGTCTCCACCATCACCACCTCACCTTACCCTGACAACACCATCACCGCACTACCACAGCAACCACCTCCCCCTAGCTTCTCTTTATCTCACTTATAGCTTCTTCCCTAGAAGCTATGTCTGAGATAAAAAGAACTAGAGTTAGGGCTTCGTTCAATCAATCAATGGAGGAAGTACTCAGAGCCGCACAAGCGAAGAGAGCGGATTCAGAGTATGGGTGAGAGTGTTGTTAATTTAATTTTTATTTTAAAGAAAATTAGGGTTTGATGTTTTGGGAATTTCTTGCATGTATAAATACAAGTGAACTGGGTTGAGAGAAGGGTATGCCTGGGCTAGCCAGTGCGTCAATTTAGGTTTAATTTGTAGTTTAATTGTCTATTTTGATGTCTTAATTTAGTTTGCTAGGGTTTCATTGAAACCCTAATTCCGTGTATGATTTCAACTGTGTTTGAATTATTCTTGAGAGCTTAATTTATAAGATAATCTTCAATTCAAGTACCCAAGGCTTTTCTCTCACAATGGATGCCTTGTATCCATTGTAGTTAGGTTATAACTGCTTTGAGTGTGCTGCAGCTCAACCCTTAGACCCAAATGCTGATTCCCTTGACTAGTTGTACTTAATTAGACAACTAGTGCTCTGGGGTTAGCACTTTAGCTCATTCTTTGAAGCATTACGGGGAGAGATAGGTGGTGGAATTGACACCTGCCCTTATCGGTCACAAGACAAGAAGAACTCAATCTAGTTGAGCATACAATAGGAGTTAGTGGTGGGAATTGATAACCCTAGCATCATTTTATCTCACTGTTTTTATACCTTAGTTTAGAGTCACTTCACTACAACTCAGTATCTATCGGCACAAATTATAAGTGTGTTACCTTCACTAGAAAGTCGAGTGAGCAAGCCTTAGAATCATACGGCACCACAAGTCTCGTGGTTCGACCAGTATTTGCCACGTCTCCGATAGACGCCGTGCACTTGCGGTTATCACTTTGTAGGTCATAATATAAACATCTTCCTTTTCTCTACTCAACATAGTTCTCTTGGTATGTGACTGTTTAAATTTTTTCTATCTCATCGACACATTGAGGACAATGTTTGATTTAGGTTTGGGGGTGCATTTGCATTTGCATATAGAGTTTTTAGTCTTTTTAATCATATAGAGTTTTTAATCTTTTATTTCCAAAAAAAAAAAAAAAAAAAAAAAAAAAAATCAAAACTTTTTGCAAATAAAAACCTCCAACTTTTAGAGATTTTAGAGTCACTAGCATGCTTCTAGCTATGTTTACATAGAGGGTCTGACCGAAATAACGAATTTGGAAATCTTGAAAACGCAATCGGGTTCCTTAGTTGATTAGAGCGTTAAAGTGGATTTAACCATACTTCTGAGGGCGAATTAGGTCTTTGTTTAGATATTCGGTAGTAGAATTGTGATCACCCATAGTGGAGACTACCCAATTTACATCAAGTGAGGCACCAACCTTCAATTTTTTGCAACTTTCTAGAAAAGTCATTAGAGTGTGTGTCACCGTACGTCAATTCCGGGTAGGAATGGTGAGCTACCCAACTTCGCACCAATTTCAGCACTACTTTTGATCTCTTGAGTGCTAGTTTTTGTCAATCATGAGGGTGACGTCTAAAGATGAAAACTCCTTCTAAATACCGATTTACTGATTAGCATCACTCTCTCTCTCTCTCAATCAACGACCCATAGAAACATATCATCGTCACAAGCGGAGCATCATCATCAAATATTGAAAGAAAAATTGATATAGTCCAAGGTTTTTGTGCAACAAAGAAGAAAATAGGATGAGAATTAATAAAATTTATAAAATCAAGACAATACAAGTTGTGGAAAAATTGAGTAACAAAGTCCTTTGTCCATGGAGTTAGTTGTTTCATTATTTGTATTTTTATTTTCACTTATTGTAAATTAAAAAAAAAAAAAAAAAAAAAAAAAACAAAACAAATCAAAAAAATATTGTAGTTTGTTTTTAGTTTTGATACCACCATGGTAAAGAAGAGTTCAAGAAGAAAAATCCAAACAACAAGGAAATTGAGTAGAAAAGTTATAAATTGTCAAGTTTTGTGAAGTTTAGAAGTTCGTCATCAACAAGCGAAGACCGAAGATTGAAGACGTTTCTATGGTTCATATGAGAGAGTGATATTAATTGCCGATCGGGTGAGAAGTGAGTGAGTACTCCCACCCCTTTCTAATGGTTGATTTCCTTCCTTAGAGATCATCAGAAAAAGATTCTTTTTGTCCACACTTCTGTGGAGTCTCCAGAAATTATTTCGGAAGGTTATCCTTCTTACCTACACCGTGTGCAGGATTTCTCTCTTTATTCCTGCTTGCACACATGAGAGACTAAAAAAGCGATCTTTTTGAGTGCAATTTTCATAAAACCCTAATGGTGAGGCAGAAGTTGAGACTTATGATCACAATCGAATCCGAATTCTTTCATATGGTATGGTTACTTCTCGCTCAAAGACTTAAGGATGAAAATGCGTTCTTTGGTAGTTCTAACTTCCTGTTACTAGCATGCAGAAACTCTATGTCCTCATAGCTTCTTGGAGGCTTGAGACTCTTTTACACTCTGAAGTTGGAGAAGGTTTTGTGGGTACACCTCTGGTAAACCCTCACGAGACTACAACTCGTCCACTAGGGACACCTAGGGGTTTAAAGGCTTAGTGCATACGCTAAATGCATTCGAGAGACTGCGACGGGGTATAGTTAGGATTTCTTAATTTCTGTTTCACTTGAGGACAAGTAAAATTCAGGTTTGGGGGTATTTGATGAGTGCCAAATAGTGCATATTTATACACCTTTTATTGGCATTTTACTCATCTTTTGCGCTTAGAAATCGAGATATTATCCCAGTTACGTATTTTCTTTGTTTTCAAGAATAAATATTTGTATTAATTAATTTTGTGTTTTTAGGTAATAAATAAAGCTCAGAGAAACTGAGGAGCCCAAAGAGCGAAGAATTGGAGTCGAGCATCTATGGAGCAGAAAGCCAAAGCCCGCGCGCGCAACAGTTGCAACCCATCCACAAGATATGGGCTTGAGCTAAACCCGGATCCGAGCCCGTCCATCCCCAACCGTTCAGATCTTCCCCAGTTGCATCCTACGGTCGCTGTTTCCACGCGCATCGAAGTTCGCTGCTCCCGTGCAACACCAGATCACCCCCATTCTTCCTTAGCCGTTCAGATCATCTACTCCTCATCCAACGCTCGCTCGGCTCGTCCCATCATCATTCGCTACACCCGCTTCACAACCAAAACACCCATACCCTATACCCATCGAGCAACCATCATTTCCTCTCTTCTTCTTCTCTTTCTTCTCTTCTCCCCCTCACCGCGACAGAGAAGAGCTCTGCTCTCCCATACCTCTTTCTCCATCTCCTGTCTCCACCATCACCACCTCACCTTACCCTGACAACACCATCACCGCACTACCACAACAACCACCTCCCCCCCTAGCTTCTCTTTATCTCACTTATAGCTTCTTCCCTAGAAGCTATGTCTGAGATAAAAAGAACTAGAGTTAGGGCTTCGTTCAATCAATCAATGGAGGAAGTACTCAGAGCCGCACAAGCAGAAGAGAGAGCGGATTCAGAGTATGGGTGAGAGTGTTGTTAATTTAATTTTTATTTTAAAGAAAATTAGGGTTTGATGTTTTGGGAATTTCTTGCATGTATAAATACAAGTGAACTGGGTTGAGAGAAGGGTATGCTCAGGCTAAGCTGTCGTCAATTTAGGTTTAATTTGTAGTTTAATTGTCTATTTTGATGTCTTAATTTAGTTTGCTAGGGTTTCATTGAAACCCTAATTCCGTGTATGATTTCAACTGTGTTTGAATTATTCTTGAGAGCTTAATTTATAAGATAATCTTCAATTCAAGTACCCAAGGCTTTTCTCTCTCACAATGGATGCCTTGTATCCATTGTAGTTAGGTTATAACTCGCTTTGAGTGTCTTTGCATACTCAACCCTTAGACCCAAATGCTTTGATTCCCTTGACTAGTTGTACTTAATTAGACAACTAGTGCTCAAGGTTAGCACTTTAGCTGTTTCTTTGAAGCATTACAGGGAGAGATAGGTGGTGGAATTGACACCCTGCCCTTATCGGTCACAAGACAAGAAGAACTCAATCTAGTTGAGCATACAATAGGAGTTAGTGGTGGGAATTGATAACCCTAGCATCATTTTATCTCACTTGTTTTATACCTTAGTTTAGAGTCACTTCACTACAACTCAGCCGTATCGGCACAAATTATAAGTGTGTTACCTTCACTAGAAAGTCAGTAGAGCAAGCCTTAGAATCATACGGCACCACAAGTCTCTGTGGTTCGACCCGTATTTGCCACGTCTCCGATAGACGCCGTGCACTTGCGGTTATCACTGTAGGTCATAATATAAACATCTTCCCTTTTCTCTACTCAACATAGTTCTCTTGGTATGTGATCGTTTAAATTTTTTTTCTATCTCATAGACACATTGAGGACAATGTTTGATTTAGGTTTGGGGGTGCATTTGCATTTGCATATAGAGTTTTTAGTCTTTTTAATCATATAGAGTTTTTAATCTTTTATTTCCAAAAAAAAAAAAAAAAAAAAAAAAAAAATAAAAAATTTTTGCAAATAAAAACCTCCAACTTTTAGAGATTTTAGAGTAACTAGCATGCTTCTAGCTATGTTTACATAGAGAGTCCACCGAAATAACAGAATTTGGAAGTCTTTGGAAAACGCAATCGGGTTCCTTAGTTGATTAGAGCGTTAAAGTGGATTTAACCATACCTGGGAGGGCGAATTAGGTCTTTGTTTAGATATTCGGTAGTAGAATTGTGATCACCCATAGTGGAGACTACCCAATTTACATCAAGTGAGGCACCAACCTTCAATTTTTGCAACTTTCTAGAAAAGTCATTGTTAGAGTGTGTGTCACCGTACGTCAATTCCGGGTAGGAATGGTGAGCTACCCAACTTCGCACCAATTTCAGCACTACTTTTGATCTCTTGAGTGCTAGTTTTTGTCAATCATGAGGGTGACGTCTAAAGATGAAAACTCCTTCTAAATACCGATTTACAGTTAGCATCACTCTCTCTCTCTCAATCAACAGACCCATAGAAACATATCATCGTCAGCAAGCGGAGCATCATCAGAATATTGAAAGAAAAATTGATATAGTCCAAGGTTTTTGTGCAACAAAGAAGAAAATAGGATGAGAATTAATAAAATTTATAAAATCAAGACAATACAAGTTGTGGAAAAATTGAGTAACAAAGTCCTTTGTCCATGGAGTTAGTTGTTTCATTATTTGTATTTTTATTTTCACTTATTGTAAATTAAAAAAAAAAAAAAAAAAAATCAAATCAAATCAAAAAAATATTGTAGTTTGTTTTTAGTTTTGATACCACCATGGTAAAGAAGAGTTCAAGAAGAAAAATCCAAACAACAAGGAAATTGAGTAGAAAAGTTATAAATTGTCAAGTTTTGTGAAGTTTAGAAGTTCGTCATCAACAAGCGAAGACCGAAGATTGAAGACGTTTCTATGGTTCATATGAGAGAGTGATATTAATTGCCGATCGGGTGAGAAGTGAGTGAGTACTCCCACCCCTTTCTAATGGTTGATTTCCTTCCTTAGAGATCATCAGAAAAAGATTCGTTTTGTCCACACTTCGTGGAGTCTCCGAAATTATTTCGGAAGGTTATCCTTCTTACCTACACCGTGTGCGGATTTCTCTCTTTATTCACGCTTGCACACATGAGAGACTAAAAAGCGATCTTTTTGAGTGCAATTTTCATAAAACCCTAATGGTGAGGCGGAAGTTGAGACTTATGATCACAATCGAATCCGAATTCTTTCATATGGTATGGTTACTTCTCGCTCAAAGACTTAAGGATGAAAATGCGTTCTTTGGTAGTTCTAACTTCCTGTTACTAGCATGCGAAACTCTATGTCCTCATAGCTTCTTGGAGGCTTGAGACTCTTTTACACTCTAAGTTGGAGAAGGTTTTGTGGGTACACCTCAGTAAACCCTCACGAGACTACAACTCGTCCACTAGGGACACCTAGGGGTTTAAAGGCTTAGTGCATACGCTAAATGCATTCGAGAGACTGCGACGGGGGTATAGTTAGGATTTCTTAATTTCTGTTTCACTTGAGGACAAGTAAAATTCGGGTTTGGGGGTATTTGATGAGTGCCAAATAGTGCATATTTATACACCTTTTTATTGGCATTTTACTCATCTTTTGCGCTTAGAAATCAGATATTATCCCAGATTCTGTATTTTCTTTGTTTTCAAGAATAAATATTTGTATTAATTAATTTTGTGTTTTTAGGTAATAAATAAAGCTCAGAGAAACTGAGGAGCCCAAAGAGCGAAGAATTGGAGTCGAGCATCTATGGAGCAAGTGAAGCCAAAGCCGCGCGCGCAACGATTCAAAACCCATCCACAAGATATGGGCTTGAGCTAAACCCGGATCCGAGCCCGTCCATCCCCAACCGTTCAGATCTTCCCCAGTTGCATCCTACGGTCGCTGTTTCCACGCGCATCGAAGTTCGCTGCTCCCGTGCAACACCAGATCACCCCCATTCTTCCTTAGCCGTTCAGATCATCTACTCCTCATCCAACGCTCGCTCGGCTCGTCCCATCATCATTCGCTACACCCGCTTCACAACCAAAACACCCATACCCTATACCCATCGAGCAACCATCATTTCCTCTCTTCTTCTTCTCTTTCTTCTCTTCTCCCCCTCACCGCGACAGAGAAGAGCTCTGCTCTCCCATACCTCTTTCTCCATCTCCTGTCTCCACCATCACCACCTCACCTTACCCTGACAACACCATCACCGCACTACCACAACAACCACCTCCCCCCTAGCTTCTCTTTATCTCACTTATAGCTTCTTCCCTAGAAGCTATGTCTGAGATAAAAAGAACTAGAGTTAGGGCTTCGTTCAATCAATCAATGGAGGAAGTACTCAGAGCCGCACAAGCAGAAGAGAGAGCGGATTCAGAGTATGGGTGAGAGTGTTGTTAATTTAATTTTTATTTTAAAGAAAATTAGGGTTTGATGTTTTGGGAATTTCTTGCATGTATAAATACAAGTGAACTGGGTTGAGAGAAGGGTATGCCTGGGCTAGCCAGTGCGTCAATTTAGGTTTAATTTGTAGTTTAATTGTCTATTTTGATGTCTTAATTTAGTTTGCTAGGGTTTCATTGAAACCCTAATTCCGTGTATGATTTCAACTGTGTTTGAATTATTCTTGAGAGATTAATTTATAAGATAATCTTCAATTCAAGTACCCAAGGCTTTTCTCTTACAATGGATGCCTTGTATCCATTGTAGTTAGGTTATAAGCTCAGCTTTGAGTGTCTTTGCAGCTCAACCCTTAGACCCAAATGCTTTGATTCCCTTGACTAGTTGTACTTAATTAGACAACTAGTGCTGCAGGTTAGCACTTTAGCTGTTCTTTGAAGCATTACAAGGAGAGATAGGTGGTGGAATTGACACCCTGCCCTTATCGGTCACAAGACAAGAAGAACTCAATCTAGTTGAGCATACAATAGGAGTTAGTGGTGGGAATTGATAACCCTAGCATCATTTTATCTCACTGTTTTATACCTTAGTTTAGAGTCACTTCACTACAACTCAGCCGTATCGGCACAAATTATAAGTGTTTTACCTTCACTAGAAAGTCAGTAGAGCAAGCCTTATAATCATACGGCACCACAAGTCTCTGTGGTTCGACCCGTATTTGCCACGTCTCCGATAGACGCCGTGCACTTGCGGTTATCACTGTAGGTCATAATATAAACATCTTTTCAGGCCTACCAAAGACTATAAAGAAGACATCTAAAGGCCTAAAAAGGTATCTAGACACTTTGGAGACACAATTCTACCTCTCATAATACATCTTCTACATCAAAATCTAGGGTTTACCCCTTTAGAGGGAACCCATTATTTTGTAATCATGTGTAGCTAAACCTTTGTTGATTAAGGATGAATTCAAAGTTCTAAGCGTGAAGCTTTATTACTTATATAAATCTATTCGGAGTTTTAATCACATAATCATTTGTTTTCATTATTTCTAGGGTTTATGATTGATTAACTAGATTGTTTGGAGTGCACGCTATATTAATCTGTTGATCATTCTATTGCTAGTAAAGGGTTAGGATATCCATGTAATTGTTGAATAATCCTTACACAAGTATAAAACACGAGACCTCGCAGAGGGATTCTATGGAGCAATCGTGTGTGAAGACGACACTAGTAAGTGGGCCTTGCGCTAAGAGTCTAACTGCTAGGATCAACCTAAGTTCACATAACTTAAAGCTTCCGTTGGGTTACACCTTGAGTGCGCTACTACTTGGTGGCTCAGTTGGATAGAACTTGATATGCGAGCGCTTCGGTATCAGGTTACAAGAGGAACTTTGGGGATAACACTGCTCTAGCTGCTTTCCTACAGTTGGTGATGAATGTTTGTAACGAAGATAGATAAGTATACTAATCAAGTTATCGCTTGGTAACAGCGAAGGATTCCTTGATCATTCATTTTATCTTATTCTTTTTTTATTTATTTCATAAACCAACCCCCCCTTTTTACTTTGTTTTGCTATCTAAATAACATATCAGTTACACAGCTCTCTGTGGGAACGATCCTTACTATCACTATATTAGCAGTAATTAGTGAGAAATATCTCGATTAATTTGTTGTGGTTACGACACCCATCACTTTAACCTATGTTTTTCCTAAAATAATTATAGGTTAACGACTTGAAGACTTCATTGGGATTCTGAAGCCAGGCCCAACTATTTTCTTTGTAGTTGCGTGTTATGATCTTACTTGTTCTATCGTATTGAGTACTATCTTCTCTAAGATTTGATCGAGATTTATCTCCGATATGTAAGATATAAAAAGTAATCACAAAGTTGTTCGTCTCATTCTTTGTGATTCCACAATAACTTGATCTACTACCATATAGTTAAGTTATTATGAGGTGATTGATATTTCTAGGCTGTTCTTCGGGAATATAAGACCGGATTATCAATTGGTTCATGTTCACCTTGATTTATCAAAAGACGGAACAAAAACTTCATAGGTATTTTTTTGGGAGACAAATTTATCTATCAGAATAGACTTTTCTATGGGAGGCAGATTTGTTTATAAAGTCTTTGACTTTGGGTCGTAGTAACTCTTAGTTGTTGGTGAGATCAGATAAGGGAATCAAGTGCGTAGAGTCCTGCTGGGATTCAGAGACGTAAGGAACGCGACTGTACCTTGATTAGTGTGAGATTGGTTAGGGCTCAACTACATTCTAGACCGAAGTTAACTTGTAGTAGGCTAGAGTCTGTAGCGGCTTAATACAGTGTGATGTTCAAATCTGGACTAGGTTCCGAGGTTTTTTTGCATTTGCGGTTTCCTCGTTAACAAAACTTCTGGTGTCTGTGTTATTTCTTTTCCGTTTATATTTGTTTATATAATTGAAATATCACAGGTTGTGCGTAGTTCAATCAATTGGTAAATCCAACCTTTGGTTGTTGATTGAAATCGATTGACACTTGAACATTGGTCTTTGGTACCGTTCAAGTTGTTTCTCATAATAATCAGGCTCGCGGATTTCTATCCGTTTGATTTGCTGATTACACTGAGAAAAAGAGATATAACTCTTGGATATATTTTCCGTGATTGAGTCTGACTGTATAGTTGATTCTCTTGGAATTATATTGGAGTTAGTCCATACAGATTTCCTAATGAAATATTGGGTGTGTGATCGTGTGTCAATCCGTCAAAAATAATTTCACTTTCTTACGCACTAAATTTAAATGAAGCACAAGGTAAGGAAGAGTTCGTATCCACAGAGAGGCGTTTGTTGTTATGTAAATTTCAGTTTCTAAAGTAACCCAAGGTATGTTTGTTGTTTTAAGAAAATAAAAGTAGTTGAAAGCAAAGTAAATAATTTGAGAAATCAATAAGGAGAAGATATTGGTCAAGGGATAGTATCATTCACAAACATGTATTTTCATCAATGATTAGAATTGGTATTTTAATCTCGTATTTATTAAAAGTCCTAGGATATCTTGATCGCAAGTATAACCCGTTAATTCCTGTTTTCATCACAACCACATTAAAAGATGCATATGTGAATTCTTCGTCAAAGCAACCTAAAGTGTAAAAGCACAATTAAGTTTAACTCCCTAAGAGCATTAAGTTTTATGGAATAAGACTCATCAATGCAAACGAATGTGTAAAAGCACTAGACGTTTTAACAAAAGTTATGATTCACTTGTGACTAATAGGATGTATCACTACAAGCACTAACCACAATTATGCTACTTAGAATCAGGGATAAACAACTTTTTCGTATTGAAAACCCTAATATAGCTCTAGAGATGAACACAAATCGGATTGATTCCGGACTCAACCTAACAAGTTTTCAAATCTTGTAACACTATTAATTGTGAATCACAAACAATAATTACTGAGACAAAACTAATTCATTGAATCAAAAGCATGTTGAGAAATCAACTTTTATCCCATAACCAATAATATGTTTAGCTACTCATAGCTATGGAGTTCATCATCATCAATATTCAATAATAAACAAGGAAGAAGAAGAACAAAACCAAACCCTAGAAGTGTAAACAAAAGTGGCTCTCCAAAAGAATTCCAAGCAAAAAGATATCTTATGTGTTGTAGAAAACCTCCCTTTTATAGCCTTTCTCTCCTTCCAAAATTAGGTTTAGTCTTCAAAGTCCATTAGGTGAGAGTCCACCAAGCCCACAAGGACGAGAAACCCGTGTAGAAAATACGCCCCGAAAACGGTCGCCGGAATCCTGGGATTGTGGCCGGAAATCGGCCGGAAAGTCGTCGGAAATCGGCTCCGGTGACCGGCAAAGTCCGCCCGGTCACCGGTCAAACATAACAGTCAACCGTCAAATGCTGACGGTCAATAACGGTCACTAACGACGTTACGAGTCAGGAGCTGAATTGGAACCGAGTCAGAACTGAGTAGTCTGACTTGCTTTGGCCTGAGCTGTTGCAATCATTGTGCTCAGCCATGATGGCCCTGCCGCACCCTGATTATGTTTCACTGTCAGCCATGATGGCTGACCTCTGTAACTTTCCTGCACCTCAGTTAACATCAATATTTTGCATTTCAAATTCCTCAAGAACAACAGCATGACAACCTGCCTTCTCTGTAGCTCCAACTATCTTGTTTTCTCAGCTAGCCCCATCTCACACTATCCTACATTGTCACTTTACTTCCAGCCCTGTCTACTTCCCTGTGCCAGTTCAACTTACAGCCCTGCCACTGATTCCTGCCATTCCATTATCTTCTCTGGTTCACTTCCACTTCAACTCTGAGCTGCAAAACCACTTTTGCCTGTAACAGCATCAATGCCAGCTCCTCCATTTGTTGTCCTGATCACAGCTCATAAGCTATCTCAAACATGCAGCAACACACAGCATCCAACTTCAGCTTGCTCCAGCCTTCCTTCATCCTGTTCTTGCCATCGATAATCCCCTGGCTCACAGCACTGCACCACCATCTGACCATAAACTTTGGCTCAGCTCACACTAAACCATGGTAGGGTTCAACCCCCGCATCTGGTTAAATCACTTCATCATCCATTGCCCTGAACCACTCATAGTCACCACCAGCAGATTCAGTACAAAATTGCTTCAACAGCACCTAAATCAACTCATTCAACCTCTCCCAGCCATGATAGCTATCACCCTGCAATTCAAATCCTCACCGCTCCATTCTCGGGCCACCAACTTCATCTCGGGCCACTATCATCACCACCAAAGAATGTGTGCTTCGCACTGCAGCCTCATCACACCCACAATTGCAGGCCGCCTCAACACCACCTGTAAGTCCATTCATCAATTGAGACACCTTCTCAGCTCAATCAAGCTCACATCCCAGCTGCCACTCACCAGCTGCACTTCAATTTTCAATAGCTTCACCTGAAATCCACAAGCATCTCATCCCCTTAGCCAAACCACCAGAACCCTTCCTTGCACCAACAATTCCACCAGGTTCACTTCAATAATTGCAACAAAGCCACATCGGGCTTGGCTGCAAGACCACTTTCCTTCATACTCCCGCCCTTAATCAGTAGCAACTCCATTTTCAAAGATCTCCCTGCCAAAGAACCACCTTCCAAATCTCCACCGTATCACCACCTCAGTTCATTGCAGATGCAAGGCTGAGCATAACCTGTACTGCAAAACTACTTCAAGCCTGGTCACTGACTTCAATTGCATCAAATCCTGCCTCCTTTTCTCAATCTACTGAGATCGATATCACATCCCAAATCCATCGAATCTCGTCTGCAACAACCTTAGATCGAATCTCATTTCCGTTTCTCCCCTTTATCGACAATGAATCGAACCCTCTTCCGCTTCGATCTCACAAAGCAAGATCAATTTCTTGCTAAACCATGAACTCAGGCTCCTTTAATCCACCAAATAAACTCATCGATCTGGTCTTCTGGCTCTTCTATTCAGTTCGACAGCAATCTCGATTCACAGACCCAAGCTTCCTCATTCTCGATTTCAACCTCACTTCACAAGATTCGACTAAGTTCTGAGTTAACTCAAACCCTAGCTTGATTCCTCAAAGAGCCATTAAAGCTATCAATCAATCCTCATTCACTTACTTCCGTTTTCCCCCTTGAATCTCTGGGTCTTTCTCTCGACACCTCGATCCATGGCCGCTGTGCCAATTCTCAGATGCAAAATGAACTTTGTGGAAGAAAACGAGTTTCTTCACAAAACCAAGCTGATAAGGCTGCTGTACGGCCATATTTAGGCACCCAAATAATGGATATGGGCCACCCAGTTTAGAGTTAGCTTGTCGGTTTCAGGAACCGACAATTATTTGCTTATAACCTTCTCATACGGACCGGAATGGCCTCGTTCTTTTTCGCCGATAGCTTCGCCTTTTTGCTCTTTTCCGCTTAAATGAATGATTTCTTCTCCTCTTGTTCTCGGTGACTCCATTGCACCTATAAAACTCAAAAGCACGCGTAAAGTACACAATTCACAAGAAAAATAGCAAAGAAAGCATAAACTCTATATAGTAAATACGGTGTATTCTACACCTATCAGATTCCCCCACACTTAGACTTTGCTAGTCCTCGAGCAAATCAAACAAAACAATAAAATACAACAACTCCGTGTCGTCGAGGCTACGGTCACTTTTAGCATAAATAACAAGCCTTTAAACCCCTAGGCGTCCCTAGTGGACGAGTTATAGTCTCGTGAGGGTTTACTAGAGATATACCCACAAAACCTATTTTACCAACTTACTAGTTCTCCGTAATGATAGTATCCAACGCGCTAAGAAGACATAGAGATTCTGCACACTAGTCATAAGAAGTTAGACACATAAATGAACATAATCTCATTCTTAAAAGTTGAGAGAGAAGTAACCATCCCTTCTCGACTCAAATTCGGGTTCGGAGTGATCAAAAGTCTCGACTCTGCCTCACAAGAAAGGGTTTTATGATATTGCACTCAATAATAAATGACTCTTTATGGGTCACACATGTGTCCAGTAGGAATGAAGAGAGAATCCTGCGACACGTTGAATGGTAGGAAGGCTTAACCTCCGAAAGTTTTGAAAACCCACATCTTTTATATATTTTTGAAAACCCATTTTTCTCGACGATCTCTTCGAAAGGAAATCAACCATTTAACGAAGGTGGGAATATGCTTACTTACCTCGTTATCCGTTCAACGTGCGGCTAGCACCACTCTCACAGCATCCATAGAAACGTCTTCGGTCTTCTAACGGTGTCTTGTCTTCTTCAACTCTTGATGATAACTCTCGAACTTTGTAGAATCTTGACAATATGATTCTTTCCCTCAAATTCCTTGTCGCTTGAAACTTCATTATAGATATTCCTTCTTTCCATAGGCTTTATTGAAAGAATACATAAATAAAACAAACTATACAAACCCAATTTTTTTTTTTTTTTTTTTTTTTTTGTTTTTTTTTTTTTTCCTTTTTTTTTTTTTTTTTTTTTTTAATTTTCGTATTTTTTTCTTCTTTTTTTTTTTTTGAATAACAAATAAGAATAAAATAAAATAAAAACATTTTTCTCTTGTCTTTTTTTTTTTCTTTTTTTTTTTTTGAGACAAGAGAAAGTAAAATACAAATAAAATAAATAAATAAATTTTTTTTTTTTTTTTTGTCTTGATATCATATATTTCTCTTTCCTTTAATTTTTTGTATATTAGTAACTCAACCACTCTATTTTGCATCCTAAATCGCCCATTTTATACCATTGTTTGATGTTTAACTTTCCCCACCAAATGATGATGGTGTTTCTATGGAGAACAATAGATAAATATGGAAAAATAAAAATAGAATGTGATATGGTGATATTCCAAATAAGAGATAAAAACTATCATATAATGTACCATGATTTACGTACGAGCTATGTTCAAAAAGCCCTTTTAGTTAAATGGTTCCTCAACTCCACTATAGCATTCAAAATGGTTCCATCCACTAATGGTGTCATCCTAAAGGCACAAGTTCTAGATTTCTAGTTCAAATTGTGAGATTCTCGATGTAATTTTAGCGACATGTTTTTCTATTTTTCTAAAGAACTACAATTTTTTTTTTCACTAGTTCATATATAAAACAAACTAAAACATATAAATGCTCCCCCACACTTAAACTTTACATTGTCCTCAATGTAAAATTGAATCATCCAAAGTAAGTTAAGGTGGGAAATCCTAAGAAGAAAATCAGCAAAAATAAAGAAAAACAAAACAAGAAAAACTAAAAACAAGAAAAGAAATAAATACAAGATAAGAAATACTCATCCGTTGGGTTGCCTCCCAATTAGCGCTTGGTTTAAAGTCGTCAGCCCGACTATCTCCTTGCTTTCTATGACTCCTCCAGAGGGAGCACATCCACAAAGTTAACTCCTTCCACCACTTCGGAAGTGAAGTTCTCATAATATGGTTTCAACCGGTGCCCATTAACTTTAAGTTCTTTCCCTGTAGCTATACTACGAATTTCCACTGCACCATGAGAAAACACATTAATAACAATAAAAGGTCCGATCCATCGTGACCTTAGTTTACCCGGAAATAATTGCAAGCGAGAATTAAACAAAAGCACTTTCTGCCCAATGCAAAATTGTTTCCTAGAAATCATGTTATCATGGAATGCTTTTGTCTTTTCTTTGTAAATCCGTGAACTTTCAAATGCATCATTGCGGAGCTCCTCTAGCTCTTGGAGTTGTAACTTCCTTTGCTTTCCAGCCCCATCCATCTCCATGTTGCATTGTTTAATAGCCCAAAACGCCTTATGCTCAATTTCCACGGGTAAGTGACAAGGTTTACCATACACAAGCCTAAAAGGAGACATTCCAATAGGTGTTTTATATGCGGTTCTATACGCCCACAAAGCATCGTTAAGTCGCATGCTCCAATCCTTCCTTGTCGGGTTCACCGTCTTTTCTAGAATTGATTTCACCTCACGGTTAGACACCTCGGCTTGTCCATTGGTTTGGGGATGATAAGGTGTTGCAATCTTATGCGACACATTGTACTTCTTTAACAAGCTTTGCAAGAACCTGTTTTTGAAGTGAGAACCCCCATCGCTAATTATCGCCCTTGGAATTCCAAACCTTGCAAAAATATTAGCTTGCACGAAATCAAAACAACTTTAGAATCATTAGTTGGGGTGGCTTTAGCTTCCACCCATTTCGAGACATAATCAACCGCAAGTAAGATATAAAAATTTCCATGGGAGTTGACAAAAGGCCCCATAAAATCAATACCCCATACATCAAAAACTTCAATAAATTGAATAAAAGTTTGTGGCATTTGATTTCGGGCACCTAGATTGCCGGTTCTTTGGCACCTATCACAAGTTGTACAAAATATGTGTGCATCCTTAAACAAAGTTGGCCAATAAAAACCACTTTCAAGTACCTTGTGCGCGGTTCTCTTACTCCCAAAATGTCCTCCGCAAGCATAAGAGTGACAAAAAGACAAGATAGAGTTAAATTCGATTCGGGCACGCACCTTCGTATCACTTGGTCACTACCATGTTTCCATAAGTATGGATCATCCCATATGTATTGGTTCCCTAACCTCTTAAGTTTGTCCCTCTCAAACGAGACAAGTTCTGTGGGATTTGTTTAGAAACTAAGTAATTCACAATATCGGCATACCATGGTTCTCCAAAGGTAATTGAGAAAAGTTGCTCATCCGGAAACTTTCACGCAACGGATAGTCTCCTTGTCCACAGCAAGTCGGCTCAAGTGATCCGCAACGGTGTTCTCAATCCCTTTCTTGTCTTTGATTTCAAGATCAAACTCTTGCAAGAGTAAAATCCACCGTATGAGCCTCGGTTTCGCCTCTTTCTTTGTAAGCAAGTATCTAAGTGCTGCATGATCAGAAAAAACAACAACTTTTGTACCAATTAGATAAGAGCGAAACTTTTCTAAAGCAAAAACAATGGCTAATAACTCCT
Organism: Papaver armeniacum; assembly: GCA_023531295.1. Classification (NCBI taxonomy): domain Eukaryota; kingdom Viridiplantae; phylum Streptophyta; class Magnoliopsida; order Ranunculales; family Papaveraceae; genus Papaver; species Papaver armeniacum. The sequence continues at coordinate 52,809 of JAJJWW010012910.1, read as the reverse complement.
TTTCAGTGGTTGTGTAGTTTTGTTGAGCCTCATTTAACGTTCTAGAAGCATAATAGATAGCATGAGGAAGCTTCCCCACACGTTGCCCAAGCACCGCACCAACCGCATAATCACTAGCATCACACATGAGTTCAAACGGCTTACTCCAATCCGGTGGTTTAATGATAGGGGCTGAAATCAAAAGCTCTTTCAAACGATTGAATGCCGCCATACATTTCTCATCAAAGTTAAAAACCACATCTTTTTGCAATAAGTTACAAAGTGGTGACGCTATTTTGGAAAAATCCTTGATGAACCTACGATAGAAACCTGCATGACCAAGAAAAGAACGTATCTCCCTCACCGTAGTAGGAGGGGTTAGAGCACGAATAAGGTCTATCTTAGATTTATCGACTTCCAAACCTTTAGAAGATATTATATGGCCTAAAACTATGCCATGAGTTACCATGAAATGGCACTTCTCCCAATTTAGCACAAGATTTGTTTCAACACATCGTTCAAGGATTAGAGACAAGTTGTTCAAGCAAAGGTCAAATGAATCACCAAAGACACTAAAGTCATCCATGAACACTTCGATTATGTTTTCAACATATTCGAAAAGATACTCACCATACACCTTTGAAAAGTAGCCGGAGCATTGCATAGGCCAAAAGGCATCCTTCTATAAGCAAAAGTACCGAAAGGACAAGTGAAAGTGGTTTTCTCTTGGTCCTCCTGCTGCTATCACAATCTGATTATAACCCGAATAGCCATCAAGAAAGCAATAGTATGAGTGTCCCGCTAAACGTTCAAGCATTTGATCAATAAAAGGTAAAGGAAAGTGATCTTTTCTAGTGGTGGCATTCAATTTTCTATAATCAATACAAACCCTCCAACCGGTTTGCACACGAGTTGGGACAAGTTCATTCTTATCATTCTCCACCACCGTCACACCCGATTTCTTTGGTACTACTTGTACCGGGCTCACCCACTTGCTATCGGATATGGGGTAGATAACACCCACTTCCAAAAGCTTGAGTATCTCCTTTTTCACAACTTCCATCATGGGAGGATTCAAACGACGTTGCGCTTCCCTAGTAGGCTTTGCATCGTCCTCCAAACGAATCTTATGCATACAAACGGCAAGGCTAATACCCTTGATATCGGCGATTGTCCATCCTATGGCCGTCTTGTGCTTCCTTAACACCCTTAGAAGTTTTTGCTCCTGTAAATCATTAAGCTCATTAGAAACAATCACGTAACTCTTCATTATCACCCAAGTACAAGTACTTTAAGTGACTTGGAAGAGGTTTCAATTCCAACTTTGGAGATTTAACAATAGAAGGTAAAGTTGTTCATCACTGCGTGGTAAAGAAATAAAAGAGATATTGTGAGTTTTAGGACATCCTTGTAGTGAGTTGAGATCACCAAGGGCTTCCTTAACTTCATTACCACACTCAACACCATTATCCATGGTTGTAGTTAAAACGGTTTCCAAAGCATCATCATGATTCAATTCAAACACTTGTTGAGCCAATGAATCCAAAACATCAATGGAGAAACAAGAGTGGACATCACTAGGATATCTCATCGTCTCGAAAATGTTGAAACGTATTATTTCTCCATCGAACTCCATAGTCAACGTTCCCTTGTCCACATCAATAATGGTTTTCGCTCTTTCATGAAGGGACGCCCAAGTAGCAATGGAAGAGACGAGTCCGGTGAACCTTCATCCATCTCTAACACACAAAAGTCAGCAGAAATACAAGTTGATTAACCCGCACAAGAACATCCTCAACAATACCCATTGGGTAGACATTAGAACGATCGGCTAATTGCAACACAATTCCAGCCTTTTTCAAAGGACCTAGATTAAGTGAATTGTACATAGATGCAGGCATAACATTAACGGATGCACCTAAATCCAATATTGCTTTATTAAAAGTAGTGTTACCAATTGTGACGGGAATGTCAAAACTACCCGGATCCTTGCATTTAGTGGGAGTTTGTGTTGTAAGATTGTCGAAGCATTCTCCCCACACTAACACTTCATTACCTTTGAGCCTTTGTTTATTGGTACACAAGTCTTTCAACACTTTTGCATACTTTGGAACTTGCTTGATAGCATCAATGAGTGGTATATTCACATGAATCTTCCTAAGAACGTCTAAAATCTCCTTTTCTAGTTCCGCCTTCTTTGAACTTGCAAATCTGCGAGGAAAAGGTATAGGAGGAACATAAGTAGAAACCGGAGTTTTAGAGTTAGGAATTGGTACCTCGAGTGTTTGGAGAATTTCATCTCTCTTTTCTTCCAAAACCTAGCTTCCTTTGGAGCTTCCTCCACCCAAATCAGCAACTTCGGGTTGCACAAGTTGTGTACCACTTCTCAATGTAATTGCATTAACACCCTCTTTTGGGTTGATAGGTTGAGAAGGAAGTCTCCCACTATTTTGTGCCTTCAAATTGTTGATATCAACCGCCATGGAGCCTACTTGAGTCTGCAAATCCTTGATAGCACTCTTAGTTTCTTGTTGGCTCTCTTTGAACATGGTAGAAATACCTTGCATCATTGTATGTAACTTTGCATCAATATCGCACCTTGAACCGATTGTTGTGGTTCTTTGATTGTTGTTGTTGTTGCGGTTGAAATTGTTGTCTTGTTGTTGGAATTGTTGTTGTTGTGGTTGAAATCCACTTGAAGATTGAAATTTGGTTGTTGGACCGCACCTTGCTTGTTGGCATAGCTAAAATTTGGATGATCTCTCCATCCCGGATTGTAGGTGTTGGAGTAGGGATCATACCTTCTTTGTTGGTTTGGAAAAGATCGCACTAGCTTGCTCCATCTCTTCACCATGTGAAGGTAAAATAACCGCGGATGCATCCTTTGTATCATTTGCTCCATATTGTCCATCCTTTGATCACGTGTGATGATGATGAATCACTAACTTCATGCACCCTTCTTACCATTGGTTCACCTCTTGTGTAGAATTGTTGCGAGTTCGCAGCCATGCTTTCAATCAACTCCCTAGCTTGGGCCACCGTCTTGTTCACTAGTGCACCACCACCCGCAGCGTCTAGAAGATATCTATCACTTGATTGGAGACCTTCATAGAAGTATTGGATTATCATAGCATCACTAAATTGATGGTGTGGACAGCTTGCAACCAATCTCTTGTATCTCTCCCAACATTCATAAATGATTCTCCCACATGTTGCTTTATTCCACAAATCTCTTTGCGAATTTGAGTGGCCTTAGACGCAGGAAAATACCTCTCCAGAAAGAGTTTCTTCAAACCGTTCCATGTAGTGACACTCCCGGTGGCAAACAATACAACCAATCCTTAGCACTATCCACCATAGAAAATGGAAAAACTTTCATCATTGCACCATCCGACTCAACATTTGCCGGAAGCATAGCCTTGAAAATGGTATAGAACTCCATGAGATGCTTGTTTGGGTCCTCATTCACCATACCATGAAACTTTGGCAATTCCCTAAGCAACCCCGGCTTGATCTCAAAAGTGGAGTTTGTTTGGATACACCATTGTTGTGCATCAAGCCTATGAGAAGCCAAATCCTTGAGTGTACGGTTTGCATTGTCACCCATTGTTTCTTCCTCTTCAATTAGTGGTTCTCCTAAATGGAACCTCTTCTTCTTCGTAACTCTTCTTCCTCTTCTCGATGAAGAGCTTCGTGCTCTACTTCCGAGACTTGTTCTTCCGTTGTGTCTTGCCTTGGTTGGAGTATTGTGCCTCTTCTAGTAGCTATCCCGCACCTTTGATAATTCCAATCTTTGGAAGCCGGGATTAGTACCCGCAAACAATTCTCGCAAACAAGTGAGAAACAAGACAATAAACGAAAAGCAAAGTATAAAAGCAAAAATTGTAAAAAGAAACTAAAACTTAATAACAAGCCGTATGCCTCCCAACGGGCGCCAAAATTTGACCGTGTGTCAATCCGTCAAAAATAATTTCACTTTCTTACGCACTAAATTTAAATGAAGCACAAGGTAAGGAAGAGTTCGTATCCACAGAGAGGCGTTTGTTGTTATGTAAATTTCAGTTTCTAAAGTAACCCAAGGTATGTTTGTTGTGTTTAAGAAAATAAAAGTAGTTGAAAGCAAAGTAAATAATTTGAGAAATCAATAAGGAGAAGATATTGGTCAAGGGATAGTATCATTCACAAACATGTATTTTCATCAATGATTAGAATTGGTATTTTAATCTCGTATTTATTAAAAGTCCTAGGATATCTTGATCGCAAGTATAACCCGTTAATTCCTGTTTTCATCACAACCACATTAAAAGATGCATATGTGAATTCTTCGTCGAAAGCAACCTAAAGTGTAAAAGCACAATTAAGTTTAACTCCCTAAGAGCATTAAGTTTTATGGAATAAGACTCATCAATGCAAACGAATGTGTAAAAGCACTAGACGTTTTAACAAAAGTTATGATTCACTTGTGACTAATAGGATGTATCACTACAAGCACTAACCACAATTATGCTACTTAGAATCAGGGATAAACAACTTTTTCGTATTGAAAACCCTAATATAGCTCTAGAGATGAACACAAATCGGATTGATTCCGGACTCAACCTAACAAGTTTTCAAATCTTGTAACACTATTAATTGTGAATCACAAACAATAATTACTGAGACAAAACTAATTCATTGAATCAAAAGCATGTTGAGAAATCAACTTTTATCCCATAACCAATAAGATGTTTAGCTACTCATAGCTATGGAGTTCATCATCATCAATATTCAATAATAAACAAGGAAGAAGAAGAACAAAACCAAACCCTAGAAGTGTAAACAAAAGTGGCTCTCCAAAAGAATTCCAAGCAAAAAGATATCTTATGTGTTGTAGAAAACCTCCCTTTTATAGCCTTTCTCTCCTTCCAAAATTAGGTTTAGTCTTCAAAGTCCATTAGGTGAGAGTCCACCAAGCCCACAAGGACGAGAAACCCGTGTAGAAAATACGCCCGAAAACGGTCGCCGGAAGTCCGGGATTGTGGCCGGAAATCGGCCAGAAAGTCGCCGGAAATCGGCTCCGGTGACCGGCAAAGTCCGCCCGGTCACCGGTCAAACATAACAGTCAACCGTCAAATGCTGACGGTCAATAACGGTCACTAACGACGTTACGAGTCAGGAGCTGAATTGGAACCGAGTCAGAACTGAGTAGTCTGACTTGCTTTAGCCTGAGCTGTTGCAATCATTGTGCTCAGCCATGATGGCCCTGCCGCACCCTGATTATGTTTCACTGTCAACCATGATGGCTGACCTCTGTAACTTTCCTGCACCTCAGTTAACATCAATATTTTGCATTTCAAATTCCTCAAGAACAACAGCATGACAACCTGCCTTCTCTGTAGCTCCAACTATCTTGTTTTCTCATCTAGCCCCATCTCACACTATCCTACATTGTCACTTTACTTCCAATGTCTACTTCCCCAGTGCCGAGTTCAACTTACACCACGCCACCGATTCCCGCCATTCCATTATCTTCTCTCGGGGTTCACTTCCACTTCAACTCGAAGCCGCAAAACCACTTTTGCCCGTAATAAAGATCAATGCCAGCTCCTCCATTTGTTGTCCCGATCACAGCTCATAAGCTATCTCACTGCAAAAGAACACACAAAGATCCAACTTCAGACTTGCTCCCGGCCTTCCTTCATCCTGTTCTTGCCATCGATAATCCCCTGGATCACAGCACTGCACCACCATCTGACCATAAACTTTGGCTCAGCTCACACTAAACCATGGTAGGGTTCAACCCCTGCATCTGGTTAAATCACTTCATCATCCATTGCCCTGAACCACTCATAGTCACCACCAGCAGATTCAGTACAAAATTGCTTCAACAGCACCTAAATCAACTCATTCAACCTCTCCCAGCCATGATAGCTATCACCCCGCAATTCAAATCCTCACCGCTCCATTCTCGTGCCACCAACTTCATCTCAGGCCACTATCATCACCACCAAAGAATGTGTGCTTCGCACTGCAGCCTCATCACAGCCCCACAATTACAGGCCGCTTCAACACCACCCGTAAGTCCATTCATCAATTGAGACACCTTCTCAGCTCAATCAAGCTCACATCCCAGCTGCCACTCACCAGCTGCACTTCAATTGTCAATAGCTTCACCTGAAATCCACAAGCATCTCATCCCCTTAGCCAAACCACCAGAACCCTTCCTTGCACCAACAATTCCACCAGGTTCACTTCAACAATTGCAACAAAGCCACATCAGAGCTTGGCTGCAAGACCACTTTCCCTTCATACTCCCGCCCTTAATCGTAGCAACTCCATTTTCAAGATCTCCCTGCCAGCAACCACCTTCCAAATCTCCACCGTATCACCACCTCAGTTCATTGCAGGTGCAAGGCTGAGCATAACCTGTACTGCAAAACTACTTCAAGCCTGGTCACTGACTTCAATTGCATCAAATCCTGCCTCCTTTTCTCAATCTACTGAGATCGATATCACATCCCAAATCCATCGAATCTCGTCTGCAACAACCTTAGATCGAATCTCATTTCCGTTTCTCCCCTTTATCGACAATGAATCGAACCCTCTTCCAGCTTCGATCTCACAAAGAAAGATCAATTTCTTGCTAAACCATGAACTCAGCTCCTTTAATCCACCAAATAAACTCATCGATCTGGTCTTCTGGCTCTTCTATTCAGTTCGACAGCATCTCGATTCACAGACCCAAGCTTCCTCATTCTCGATTTCAACCTCACTTCACAAGATTCGACTAAGTTCTGAGTTAACTCAAACCCTAGCTTGATTCCTCAGCAGCCATTAAAGCTATCAATCAATCCTCATTCACTTACTTCCGTTTTCCCCTTGAATCTCTCGGGTCTTTCTCTCGACACCTCGATCCATGGCCGCTGTGCCAATTCTCAGATGCAAAATGAACTTTGTGGAAGAAAACGAGTTTCTTCACAAAACCAAGCTGATAAGGCTGTTGTACGGCCATATTTAGGCACCCAAATAATGGATATGGGCCACCCAGTTTAGAGTTAGCTTGTCGGTTTCAGGGAACCGACAATTATTTGCTTATAACCTTCTCATACGGACCCGGAATGGCCTCGTTCTTTTCGCCGATAGCTTCGCCTTTTTGCTCTTTTCCGCTTAAATGAATGATTTCTTTCCTCTTGTTCTCGGTGACTCCATTGCACCTATAAAACTCAAAAGCACGCGTAAAGTACACAATTCACAAGAAAAATAGCAAAGAAAGCATAAACTCTATATAGTAAATACGGTGTATTCTACACCTATCGGTGTGGTTGTTGTACCCCCGCTTTTTCCCTCAAAGGGAGGCTAGTGTTTCCCTTAAAGAGACTTAACATTAACCTTTTAGTCCCTTTATTTGCTCATCCACGGTGAGAAATTCACGCTCCAAGCTAGTCCTTATTCAATTTGGCAGTGAATTAATATTTTTCACTCATTCCACAGCCCTTGCTCTTAGAACCAAGTTCGTAATGTTTGTTGTTTGGTTCAGTGTTGTACCCGAATACATAGCCCAAATCCCCAAATCAGATTAATTAGAGTTGTCAATATGTAACCCGACCACAGGTTAACCCTAAACCGACTTGTTTAAACCCGTACGGACTCAGCTTGTTGATTAAACGGGTTGGGTTAAGTTTACTATATATGGACCTAACAGCAAACAATTTGGGCTAGGGTCAACCCGTGAGTTACCCGTCAACCCGCCTGATTTTATTAATTTTTCTAAATGTGTAACCAGGGGGAGTTTTATTATAGTAAGAAACATTATCGGAGTTTAACTATCGGATGAGTGTGTAAACACGTCATTTTACATCTTAACTTATTTTTTATTTGTTTAGTTCTCTATTTTTGTACAATTTGATAGTTTTTTGTTTAGTTTTGCAGTTTTTAATAAATAAAACTCGATGCAGTTAAATATGGAATTATGCTCGTAAAAGGGCGAAAATGAAGTGATTTATGATTGAATTAATGGTCTAAGGCCGAAAGAAAGAACATGGAGATTATTTCATTAGACTCGTTATTTGGATATGGGAGACCGTTTGTTTAGTTCTCTATTTTTGTACAATTTGATAGTTTTTTGTTTAGTTTTGCAGTTTTTAATAAATAAAACTCGATGCAGTTAAATATGGAATTATGCTCGTAAAAGGGCGAAAATGAAGTGATTTATGATTGAATTAATGGTCTAAGGCCGAAAGAAAGAACATGGAGATTATTTCATTAGACTCATTATTTGGATATGGGAGACCGTTTGTAAGATATTATTTATAATAAAAGAATGTTTAAAGATATTTGGTTTAATGAAGAAAATAAACAAAATAAAGAGGAAATGAATATTATGGAAAAATATTATTCTTTATGTTTGGAGTCAATAAAGAATAATATATTTCCAAAATAAAGATAATTCTGACTGCGTGTGGTTTATATTATTTGACGCGTTGCACATTTTGATCGGAGGATTTTATATTATTTGATACGTGGTATATTTTCATCAGATGATGATGTGGTAGTGAAAAGGTAAAAGGAAAGTGACTTCCTTTGAAAACTATATGAATACTGGTGGAAGTAGATGGGAAAATGGGGGAGTTCATTTTTTAGAATTAGGTCCGAGCAGTAGTTTTAGTTTAGGATTTTTAATTCTCTCTATTTTCTTTTCTCTATAATGGAATGGACTCTTTACTAGGGCTAGATGAATCTCTATGATGTATACAAGAGGATTTCTACTATTTTTGTTTATAATAATTTCATTTGGTCCATTTCTTGTTCGTAACGATGATAATATTCTTCGCATATCCTCATGCTTGCTTTATTGAGTCATTTATTCTGTTTATAGAGCACAACATTTTAGGCGAATGAAATTATTAGTGTTTTGAAAGCTTCAATCCAGTGGGTTATACTGTTTTATCTTCCAAGACGTAAATATTTGTACAGAAATTTTTTATAGAAAATGGTTTAAATCATCTAGCATGCATAATAGTGGTGGAGTATTGGAACCCTAGGTTTATTAGATTTAATTAGTGTTTCTCAATCAATCTTTTTGGTATAATTTAATTATAAATATTAGTTAACAATACTAGCCTATGCAGAACGACTTGTGCTTGCATAACGTCTCATCGACAAATGTGCTCTTGCGGTCTACGATTTAAATCACATCACTAACCCACATCACACCATCGATGTAATTAAATTTTTATTTTACTTAAGTTTATTTTAAACATTAAGAGATAAATCTCAAGAAAATTTTGTACGTGACTTTAAGTCACAAATTTTATTCGTCATGCTTAATAACGTTCTCTATTTGTCATTTATAAAGAGTTACACTAAATAAATAACAGTTTTAATAAAAGATGAAAACCGTGATAAATCATGTTTTATAACAAAGTTCATTTGTTATTCATAGCCTCTTCTAAACTAGTTATTGTCACATAAAGTTTATGTCTTCTTAATCAATTCGACACAGACAAATTACTAATAAAAAGAAAGAAAAAAAACAATTATGTACCCACCGCGAGTCTATACTGGGCTTCAAATATATTTAGTGATAACTTCTGGCATGGCAAGACTAATCCAAGAAAAAAACATGTATCAGATAAACGCCCATGTTTGACAAAGTCTCGTTTTATGATTTTCACTCTGCATATTCTGCTGGGAAGCTCTCACACATATTAAAAAACACTGACCACGATCCATAGACTGAAAAAGACAAATGCGACAAAAAGAATGCCCACAAGGAGATGCCGGTGCTAGAGGCATAGGCGCCTAGGGCCCCAAGATGACTGGTACTTCCTTAAAGGTGAACATGATCTTACTTTATATAATACCAACTTCTACTATTAAATTGCAGCTAGAACTATATGAAGATGCACATGAAACTCTACTCCGCGCGCTTCAAATTAATCCTCTCAGGTAAATCTTGATATTTCTTTTATTTTTTTCTCGTTCTGTTTTTTTCTATTACTTGGTATGGATATCTCATCTGAATCAATGTATCCTCAGTTAGTTATTTAAAATTTTACAGCGACTTTTCGCATTGTGTAGTAACTACCCTCGGGTATCGCTCTATAACTTGGAGGCGATTTCGGACGGTAAAACAAAGAGGATAAAACATGGGAAACCCGAAATTACTAATTATTTGGATTGCACATTTTTCTTAAAGTTGTTGTATGAGCCTTTACAGAGTCGTACCAAAATTTAAGGGGCTCTAGGCGAAACACCAAAAAATGGAGGATTTAAAAATATATTCTTCTATTGTTGCATAGAAAAAATTGACATAGGTATATATTAGATTATGCAAATCAACCAAATTGTAGTGGATGACTCCTTGGGTGTTACATACCCTCGTGTAAGTGCTGCTTAATTTTAATAAAATCCTCATGCTTTAAAAAAAAAAGTAAAAGTAAAAGCTAGTATTTCGGATTTGGTAAAAAATTAGTCGATTTGTTCTAATAGATATCAGTAGATGCTAGTATCTAACAACAAGAAAAAATTAAATTGTTATCATATATATCACAATTATCACATTATATATAGTATAACTCACATCATGTTATGTGCAGAATTGTCAAAATTATATCATATATATAATCGTGTAAGCTTCAAATTTTTGATTCGATAATTCAACTTTATAGGAGAATGAATGTTTTATTTTATTTTTCAAAAATGTATTATGTCAAAACTATTAAAATATTGATTCGGTGATAAGAATTATGAAATATACAGTGCAATAATTAGTATAAATAAAAATTAAATATTCAGCCCCCCCAGTCATCTGGGGCCTTAGGAGGCCGCCTGGGTACCCTATGCCTCTAGCACGAGCATGTTTATGGAGCTTTATTACCCTCCTGCACTTAATCATTGATCTGATTGAATCGTTTTCGCGAAGTATTATCATGTTCCTACAATTCAATTATGAAACTTTCTCTGTTAGAAACCAAAACAAATTAGGGATTCAAACTCAAAATCAAATAACAACTCACCAAAAAAAATATATTCGGCACCATCGAATTCTCTATTAGAGGAGGTTTTAGCAGTATAAGTATTAGTATTAGCCATTGAAAATTTGATAGTGTAGTAGCTAAAAATCTAACTATCGCACCAAAGAGATCTAACACTAAAAAATGGAGATCTAACAACCTAAATGAAAGGTAAAAAACATAATACTAAGAACACAAACCTTTTACGTGGTTCGATCGTCAATAAAATCTAAATCCACGGGGGTAAGGTTTCACTATGAGTAATTGTTTACATACAAACTCCATGAATGGAGGCTCAAGTTCTTGGTGAGCTCTTAGGTTATGGAAAAGAAGAAGGAGGATCTTTCGAAACATATCACACTTTCTCTTCTATTATAGAGAAAGGGGTGTACATCAAGTTACAATTGTTCCCTTATGGCTGACTCAGTTAAAGATAAGAGCTAGTAAGAGGTAGAATATTTTATGGGCGATTGTTGTCTGTCTAAGTTTCTTGCTCCTCGATCCTGCCCCACAAGCCATTGAGATATCTTGTACAACTTTTCCCCCCTTTTCTGAAGGTTTATTTGAAGAGCAATCCTTAATAAATTACTGAGTTTTTCTAATGGAATGCGTGTGTGGATAAATATCCAAGTCCACATAGGATATACATCTATTTTCTCTATAATGTATTTCCAACCCTAACTTCTTTAATCAATGTATAGATGATGTGGATGGATTTTGGATTGACATCCTAGTTAGTTATTAATCACTTAAATTGACTTTAATATTTTAAACAGCCATTTTGGTCTGATATAACCATCTAACTGTTTTGGTTTTTATATGCTTACTGAAATTGATATAACGAATGATTTGGAATCTTAGATCCCAAATTCTTGTATGGTTTACTAGTATGTTTTATAAATGATAATCCATAATTGATATTTGATAGTTGTTGATATTTTGATTGTCCCATATAACAATGCATACCAGTAGAGTGATAATTTCCTATTGACATTTTATTGAATTGATAGGAGCATTTTTTTTTTTAATTTAAGTTTTCTTGTCTTAGCTTTTTTCTTGCTTTAATGCATTTATGTACAGAACCGCCTAGAGCGAAAAAAGCAACATCACGGATTCTTAAGTAAAGAATACATGACTAGTGGCTATCTAGTTCAATCTTCTTCTAGACGAATCTTAATCCATAGATTTTTCTCCTTAGGAAATTGTTAGAATGTGTTTGTTTTCGTTTTAATTGGTTGTTCGATGCCTGGGTCGAGGTAGGTCAAAAAACTAAAAGCAAGCATAAATTATCCTGTTCAGAAAAACTCAAGAACTAACATTTGTTTGTTTAATTGGGTTGTTCTCGAGTTTATTAATGCAAGCTAAGCTCGTAACAATACTTTCTTCGTCCTCATACTCTTCTTCATCATCGATAAACCCTTCCATATCCAATGGTAAAGGATATTATTGTTACCCTTTATGGGTTTCCTCGAAGCTTTAATTGAAAAGCCATTTCGACCATGTGAGGAAGATGAAGAGGCATTTGAGTATACAGAGAGAGTGAAGAAAAGAAGGTAGTTGTGAGAGTTTTATTTGGAAGCGAATGAAAGAAAATGATTGAATTGTGGGGAATTGAAGTTAGTGTGTGGATATTGAATTGCATGTAAGCAGGAAGGTTTCTGCTCCTAAAACCCTTATTTCTCTCTCAAGTTTAAGTGTTTAACTCTGTAATTCTCTACCGTGGATTCTTATCGCTAGAGCTTGGGATTTAAAATATAATATACACAGTGAATTAACTCGTGAGTTGTTATTGATCCAAAGTATTTCCTTTTTAAAAGAAAACTAACCGAGACGCACGCGCAATGCGCCTTCCTTTCCGTTCCCACTGAAGTAAAAAAAATGTATTTAATATTATTTCAATCATAAATATCCATTTACACAAAGTATAACATTTTCCGTCTCTTCTTTTTCAGTCAAATTCTATTATTAAACTCTGAACAATATTTGAGGATTTTTGGCGTGCGTTACAGATGCACAGAACATATTTCCCAAAGTGATCTCCCATAGGTACAGTCTCTAGGATCAAACAAACACAAACTTATCAGGTTTATCGTGTTTGCTTGCTCTGATACCAATTGAAAAAACGGGGATACAACAACCACACCCAATACTTTGTTAGGCAATCAGTATGGACTAACTCCAATATAATTCCAAGAGAATCAACTAAACAGTCAGACTTAATCATGGAAAATATATAATCTCAGTTTCTCAATGTAATCAGCAAATCAAATAGATAGAAATACGGGAGCCTGATTATTATGAGAAACAACTTGAACGGTACCAAAGACCAATGTTCAAGTGTCAATCGATTTCAATCAACAACCAAAGGTTGGATTTACTAATTGGTTGAACTACGCACAACCTGTGATATTTCAATTATATAAACAAATATAATGCGAAAAAGAAATAACACAGACACCAGAAGTTTTGTTAACGAGGAAACCGTAAATGCAGAAAAACCCCGGGACCTAGTCCAGATTAGAACACAACACTGTATTAAGCCGCTACAGACTCTAGCCTACTACAAGTTAACTTCAGACTGGAATGTAGTTGAGCCCTAAAAAATCTCACACTGATCAAGGTACAGTCGCGTTTCTTACGTCTCTGAATCCCAGCAGGACTCTACGCACTTGATTCCCTTAGCGGATCTCACCCACAACTAAGAGTTTTTACGACCCAAAGTCGAAGACTTTATAAACAAATCTGCCTCCCATAGAAAAGTCTATTCTGATAGATAAATCTGTCTCCCATAGAAATACCTACAAAGATTTTGTTCCGTCCTTTGATAAATCAAGGTGAACATGAACCAATTGATAATCCGGTCTTTTATTCCAGAAAAACAGCCTAGAAATATCAATCACCTCACAATAACTTAACTATATGATAGTAGAACAAGTTATTGTAGAATCACAAAGAATGAGACGAAGAGCTTTGTGATTACTTTTTATATCTTACCTATCGGAGATAAATCTCGAGCAAATCTTTGAGAAGATAGTACTCCATACGATAGAACAAGTAAGATCAGAACATGCACCTACAAAGAAAATAGTTGGGTCTGGCTTTTGAATCCCAATAAAGTCTTTAAGTCGTTAACCTATAATGGTTTTAGGAAAAATCTAGGTTAAAGGATAATCAACTCTAGTCGCAACTAGTATCACACGGAAGGTGTGGGGATTAGGTTTCCCAGTTTTCTAGAGTTCTCCCTTATATAATTTTCAAATCAGGGTTTGATAACTTTGTAACAAAGCAATCAATATTCACCATTAGATGAAACCTGATTTAATATTCAAGCTAATATCTTTCCACCGTTAGATCGTCTTAGCTTGTTACACACAAATGAAATATACTTTCATTTAGAGATGGATAACCGTACCTAAACGTATATATTGAGTTGGCTCAATAACAGTTAACCGAAGTTAGCCACATGAACACTTTTGTGTTAATCATGTTCATATTAACACTTCTAGATCAAATGATAATCAAATGAATCTAATTGTGTTACTCATATATTTTTTGAATTGTTTATATTCTCATAGAAGTATACAAGACACAATTTAAGCAAAATCAGATTGATTCAAAAGAATCAGTTCATAAACATTTTAGCCACGGTTTGCAAATATTGCATTCCTTAATTTATAAATGTATTTGTTTATGAGCATGAAAACATACTTAGACGATTTTAGAACTTAACCATGTAAGTTTGCAAACAGGTACGCAAACTTAAGTTCCGGACTTTGGTCATGTCCGACAGTTCGCAAACATGTACGCATACTGTCGCTCCGGACCGAACACAGGTGAATAAGTTTGCAAACTTAGTTCCCGGACTTTGACAGTTAAAATTGTTCGCATACGTGTAGGCATACTTGGTTCTCGGACCTGAATTATTCTTACAACAGTTTTCATACGGGTATGCATACTGTGTTATATCCAGATAATGGTTAATTGTTATAAACTCCCATTACAATCATTGAAACATTCTTAAATACAAACAATAACTATCTCACACAAACTATGAGCTTATAAGAAATTTTCAAGTGATCGAATGATCAACACGAAACATTCCGAGTCTACATCAAATGACTGTCTCACACAAATTATGTAAGATGTTACCAGGTGATTTTCACATGATCATGTTTTGACTTTCGTCAAGAATAATGATGAACGTAGTTAAAGCAAAAAGCTTTCCACCACATATTTCGAGAAAGATTTAAGCGAGTTAAACTCAGCTCGAAATATCAAATGTGTATAATATAAAAGTCTATATAGCTATACGATTTTTTCTCAGTATGAGATTAAATAAAACAGACTTCTGAGTGATAGATGAGTTCAAGTATCCATATACCTTTTGTTGATGAAGTTCCAAAAGCTCCCATTAGTAGTTCTTCATCTTCAATCGATTAACGCTGTGAAGTATAAAGCTCAACTACACATTATATCCGAATCCGAGATATAGCTATAAGTAGACTAGAAATCGAGACTTATAGTTTTGACAACTAAACTTGACAAACAAGCTTGAGATAACAACGCTTGCGAGTTCGACCGAGCAGTGCTCTAACACTTAAGATGATTTATGAACACAATAGATTATGTTCTTTTATGTTATTTCTTTCTCTTGTAATTACTAGAGTCTGCAACTTCTTTTCCAGATCTAATAAACTCATCGGCCTTCAAAATACTTATCCCCTTACGAAGTGCATTGATGAATTTATATTTTGTTGGAGATTCCAATAGAAGTTTACATGGTGTCTATCTCTTCCACAAAAAGAACTCAACATATTATCAGAAGATTTTGACAAGAATTACCTTTTCCTTTGTTAACTTCTAACAATGTTGGTTGATTAGGAATGTTTTTGTTGGAATTTTTGAATAGAAATATGAATATTCTCCAAGAGTCACCTCTAGCCTATATAAACCCCACTCATTCTCCATTGCAAGGTATGTTTTTAGAGTCATAAAACTAGTACTAGAAATTTAAGAGTTTGCATGTGTCTTCAAGAGTTAAAGAAGAGTTTGTGCTACATCCATTCGCGTTATTTGTTCGGTGTTATCGAAGTGCTGCGAAAAACATCGAGGTATTGTTGAATGTTGGGGACATGTGCCGCTAAATCTGTAATAAAGATTATATACGGGCATCAAATGTCTTAAGCAAAGAGATTACTCGCCTCAATACACCCAAGTAAGTCTCTGTTTAAGTTTGTGATTGATCATCTCTTTTCTATCACTCTTTTCTTGTTTTGTTGTTGGTATTACAAGATGTAATACATAAGTGAAACCGTGTTACAAAGAGTTGTAATGAATCGGTGGATAATACACGAGTTGTATTATTGGAGAATCGGTAACAAGATAATTATCCAACAATCTTAAGACATTTGATTTCTCTTTTAATATCTTTGTTACCGATGTGGTGGTGTAGACGTGCGTTGCAACACACCTTTTAATTATTCCATTATTAAAGGATTGGAATAATTTTGTTGGGAGAGGCCAGTGGTTTTGATATTTTCAACATGTTCAAACCGATAAACGAAATTTGGAAAATACAACGTATGAGACATCTGGTCTTCTTGCCTTGTAAGTTTTGGATGACTCCAAAACATGGACGTCCTCTTGAGTGGACGTTTCCTTTCCGGATTATTATATCCACCGTACTTGCAAAACTCCACTTATAGAAAATGGTGTATACACATGTCCCGCTCAACGGAACCATATCGATGAATTTTCGCAAATGTTCAAAATTTCGATTGAACATTTTCGAAAGAAATGATTAGTTTCTAAATCCGATGCAAATCAAGGGGACTGTTAGTATACTCATTCGGGCCACAGAATGTACTCATCGACGGTTATTCTTTACGGTGATGATAGAGAATAACAACATACAAGGATGGGGAATCCTTAATTTTGTTGTCGATTGACTATAGTCTTTGAAACCGTCGTGAGTGCTATTAAGAGGCAAAGGGCGTTGTTCGTTGTTCCTTGAATTACAATGACGACTTCGGTGTTGGTTAAAGTGGTTATTTCTTTTAACGTTGATGACTTAAAAGATTTGTTGTAAACTGAACCCTCAACGGTTGTCTCATTGTGTCTCTTCAAAAGTAAACCGCAGTGGTGGTGGTTAGTAACCGTCTGGTTCAAATTGAGTAGTATTTGAATTATAAACCGGGGTTGCGAGAGAAGGGTCACGATTATCAAATTATTCGTGATTAAGAGGTCAAGATAAGGCCAAGAACTTCTCTATATTTCAAATGGAAATATGAAGGTTGGAAAACCACAAGGCGTATCCGACACTTGACTTATTAAGTCTGTTGGTAAAAATTTTGAAGGCTCAAATCTCGCTAATGATATGCATATATAGGCAGTAACGCAGACTCTTATCACTTATGGCTAATTAATTAGCTTCTCGTGAGAGAGAAATGCTGCTAAGAGACATCAAGTTACATGAAAGGGTGCGTGACGGTTCAATTCCCTCCAACGGGTGTCAGTTGCATGCGGCTCTGAATTTCAAATTGGAAAATGAAATTTGAAAAGTCACAACCCTTCATACTCCGTAGTGTTTGGACACTAACATGTTCATAAGAGGTGTTTTTCTTATAGGCACGAGTGAATCCATGACTGAAATTCACACGATGGATGTCTATATGACTTACTCTTTTCTTCCTCGTACTCCCCTTCACTTTGAACGTGTTGCACTAATTAAGTCCGCACCAGTTTGAGCACGTAGGACACATATCTTATGACATTTAAGATTGTGTGGCCAAGGTTAATTGGTGGAGCAACACAAGAGTGCACTTCTTGAATAAATGAATAGTAGCGAGTTGATGATCAAACATGACAATGAATATCTAGTGCGTGACAAACACCAAGCCAATGGTTGGTATTGACATGATTTTCATGGCTATTATTGTCGATGATGTGTCGACTTGGGAGTTGCGGCTCACTTTGCCAAAATTATTCATTGGTTGTGAAGTATGAGACGATGGAAAATCTGCCACCCTAGTAGCACTTTTAAGAATCCAATTTGGATTATGTCACATGCACGCTCTCACTGTAGGAAGAAGTTTAGACTTCCCGGCCCCTGAATTAGGTTGTGATTTCGTGACGATCGGAGATAGTCAAGAAATGTGGGGGATAAATGTAATGGACGTTTTTGGAGAAGTATTTGTGATGTGTATGGAGTGATTCCAAACCAGGGATCAAAAGTCCAAAATGGTAGGTCCATTGGTTATCTTCGGGACTTACAAATGGGTAATTATCTTCTTGCGTCCGCTATAGGCACGGTAGTGATGCCAGTCTGGACCACATATTTTTATTGCGGTAGCTCTTGAGAGGGGTCTATGATCTCTCTCTACAAACGCATACACCCGATGCCTTGGTGGTTCATACATGTATAGACAACGCATAGTATGGTGTTTATCTGGTTGAAAGACGTAATTGTCATTCTAGAATTGTGGGCGAGGATACCGTGTTAATATCCTAGTAGTCTGATGCACTTGATGGTAGCCACTTTAAATGATTTAAATTTTGGTTTAAAATTTGAATCTAAGCAGGAACAGTCCGTTGCGAAAATTGATCAAATATTAGTCAATGAGTAATTGATTAAATTGATCATTATTGGATTGATGCATGATTAGCACAACCAACATGCGTACATCTCATTGGGATTCAAGTTTATCTTGATTTTTGTTTGAAAGGTCGACCCGCCAAGATGTATGGTGTGCAAGATGTGAGGTTGGTTTGAAATTTGGATTCGACTACAGAAAAATAGTTTGTTAAGAACTAAACATTATGAAAATGATGTTAAGTTACGCATTCCATTGTACCACGCTTGATAAGATTAGTCAAAGTGTGGGGGTTCCAATGGAACTAGTACAATGGTATGACCCCAAGAATACTACTCTAGGTTCACCGTCGATCAAGAAAGGTATTCTTGAGAAATAAATAGAACGGCGTATATGATAGTAGTCAGTAATAGATTACATAGTTACGTGGGGTATAAGCGGTGATTAAAAATCATCAATTTGAACTATGTGTTTTATTGTAGAAGTATTATGGTAGCAAGGAAACTATCCAAACAAAGGTTGATGATGAGATCAACTATGGATTCCGGAGCTTTGGACGCAAAGTTGTATTAGAAGTAAGTGCAACTTTGGAATTTCCTTACGTATATACTAATGGCCAAAGTATATGTATGGTAGAAATAGATTGTTCTGATCAAACAATTATTTTGAAAACACACATAGTTTGAGATATTATGGTACGTCTCGACACATAAATCGAAGACATAGAACCATAATGCAATTGCTCTCAAATGCGCGCATCTAAAAG
This sequence comes from Papaver armeniacum, assembly GCA_023531295.1. Taxonomy (NCBI): domain Eukaryota; kingdom Viridiplantae; phylum Streptophyta; class Magnoliopsida; order Ranunculales; family Papaveraceae; genus Papaver; species Papaver armeniacum. Next base: position 33,478 of record JAJJWW010012910.1, on the reverse strand, counting down.
AAATAGTGTATGTGAATTGTATCAAGCCGGCAAATGATACGAATTCTAGAGAGCGTATAATTGCGTCATCGAGGGAAATGGGATAGCCTATATAGAGTAGTATTTATAGCGGACACCCAACCTAGCGATTGGAGATCCCATGGTTATCTAGGTTCAAAAGGGACAACCAAGTTATAAATTTATACTCACCGGAAACACCGTGAGAGTTTACTCTCTTCCCATTTCTATGATGAAACAAAGTGTTGCTGTCAAGTGAGAGGTTGAGATTTTCTCTTAATGATTCCTATGGCTTAGTTTGACTAAGAAAAGTATGGCAGGATACTTTCAAATAGGAGATCACCTATATGAGTGTGTAGTGGTGCCGCTTCTATGATAACTATAAGGCTAAGTTAATCTAGAGCACTCATGAAAAACCAACATCGTTCGTGGCCGAAATGAACACAACCGAGAACCTGATATGTAAGGAAATAAACCTGTGTGATATCTATTGCATCGGTTTACATCATAAAGTTGGGCGGTTCAAGACATCGCGTTCACCGAACAACTAGTAAACCCGGTAGGTATTCACTACGGAAGATTCAAAGCCAAAAGCTATCTCTCCCGATGCAGTGATGTTCCGCGCACAAACTCTTTCTAGTGTCTGCATTAAAATTGCATGAATTTATATTCAATGTGGGGGATTGTTGGAATTTTTGAATAGAAATATGAATAGGTGTGTCAACTCACTTGAGTCTTTTCAACATTAGTGTCTTATCCCAAGGGATGTGACTCTCCATTAAGGGTTGTGACTCTTCATGAAAGGACTTCTCCAAGAGTCACCTCTAGCCTATATAAACCCCACTCATTCTCCATTGCAAGGTATGTTTTTAGAGTCATAAAACTAGTACTAGAAATTTAAGAGTTTGCATGTGTCTTCAAGAGTTAAAGAAGAGTTTGTGCTACATCCATTCGCGTTCGCTGTTCGGTGTTATCGAAGTGCTTTGCGAAAAACATCGAGGTATTGTTGAATGTTGGGGACATGTGCCGCTAAATCAGAACAAACATTATATACAGGGCATCAAATGTCTTAAGCAAAGAGATTACTCGCCTCAATACACCCAAGTAAGTCTGTTTAAGTTTGTGATTGATCATCTCTTTTCTATCACTCTTTTCTTGTTTTGTTGTTGGTATTACAAGATGTAATACATAAGTGAAAACCGTGTTACAAAGAGTTGTAATGAATCGGTGGATAATACACGAGTTGTATTATTGGAGAATCGGTAACGAAGATAATTATCCAACAGTTTTTGTCAAGCAGTTTCTCTTGCTCAGAGTTCATATCTTGAGTTTTATGTGACAAGCATTTTCTAATGTTATCAAGTTCCTTATTTAACTTTAGATTTTCCTTAGTTTCCAACTCAAGTTTTTCTAAACAGTTTTTTAGGAGTTGATTAGACTCACTAGACAAATCACTGTTAGTTTTGGCAAAAAGTGCATTGCAACTTGATATTCCTTCATAGGCTTTCTCCTCAATAATATCATCCAGGCTAGTGAAATAATCTTTGTTGCACTTCTGAGCCTTTTTGATGGAACAATTTCTGGCCATATGTCCAAATCCACAACACTTGAAACATTAGATTCCATCATCCTTTTCATGACAAAAAGATGATGCATCAGGAGTCTGTTTATTTTTCAATAAAACATCCTTAACCCGTTGCGTTAGGATTACAATTGTTGAGTTAAGCTCTTTTTCAACAAGTGTTTTATCCTCTTGACAACATACCCCATCTCAAAGAATCTTGCATATTATTTCCTTTTCAGGTATAGTCTTTCCAAGCGAGAAAGAAGTATTGACAATCTCAGAAAGTTTAGCATTAAACTCCTCGAAGGAATCGTCATCATCCATTCTAAGGAATTCCCATTCAGAAAAAAGAAATTGAAGTCGAGCTTCTCTTTTTGAATCATTTCCTTCGAATATAGTCTCAAGAGTATCCCATGCTTCCTTGGAAGTTTTACATGATGAGACATGATGTAAGAGATCTTGACTCACTGCATGTATTATGGCATTCAAACCGTCAGAATTCTGTTTGGCAAGAGCTATTTCTTCATAAGTATAGAACGCTAAGCATTTAAACTCAGTTTCCGAATATTCCACTTTCGGTCGTTCATATCCTTATTCGATTAATATCCAAGTATTAAAATCTTAGGATTGAATAAAAAATCTCATAGCAAATTCCATAATGGGTAATTTGTCCCAATAATCTTGGTGGTACGTTAACTGAATCATCCATTAGATTCAAATCTTATAGGTTAGATCGCACCAAAAAAAGATTGTTAGATATTTTCGTGTTTGCATGCTCTGATACCAATTGAAAAGACGAGGGTACCCAAATACACCACAATCTTTTTATTTCAACCTATAAGTCCTCTTCCGAATGTGATCGTATATGGACAAAGTCGATACAATACGACAATTCGGTTCACACTTCGTGTGATCGTCTATGGATACGAGATCGAGACAATACAACAACAAGGTCACTTGTGTGATTGACTATGGATACAAAATCAAGACGATACGACAACAAAGTGTGTACTTGATAATAGGTTCGGTAATAACCAAACTCTATAGGATCACTATCAAGTATTACAGAGTTAACGTAAAGTGCAATTTACTTTAATTATAATAAAACAATATAATGCGGAAAAGCAAAGTAAATGACACAACAAGATTTTGTTAACGAGGAAACCGCAGATGCAGAAAAACCCCGGGACCTACTTCAGTTTTGAATACTCTGAAATTAAGCCGTTATACAAAATCTAATACCAACTTCGTATAGTTGAGACGAAGCATACTACCCATAGATACTTAGTTCCCTCAGTATCCCTGCGCCTTCGACTTCTAGAGTCACGCACGTGAATAGCAAGTCCTTTGGATCGTATTCCAAACAACAAATAAAGAATTTGTTTCATCTAATCAATCTTGCTACAAGATATATATGAGTCGTTGACAAAGGCTCTTATGTTTAATCTAATAAACTCCTTTGTCTGGTTAGATCAATCTAGCAATAATTGTCGAAATAGTCAAGTATGGATTCACACTCAATCAATATATATCTTAAAGAGCAATATAGAGAATGCCTATCTCATGCATCTAATCAATCAGATCTATCAAATATAAACTGATTCTAGTTGGATCCCAGCCGATTAAGGTTTGTGCACTAAATCCACAAGATACGAAAACTAATAAGAATTCTTCTTCGTCTTCAAATACCTGCACAACACCACTTGAATCTCTTGTGATCAATCACGCACAAAACGGAGTCTGTTAACAATGGATTATCACAAGATATCTTTAGATCTAACAACAATTCTAAATATCCCGTCGATACTTTGATCTAGTCTGAGTGAATCTTAAATCAAAAGAAAAGATTCTCAAGAATAAACAAACTAGGTGCAATCAAAGTTTCAACTACCGTTAGTCAATCATATCAAATCGAAAACTAATAACCTTGCAATTATCTAGTTTCCTACCAACTTTGCTCGTAAAGCTTCTTGATCCCACAGAAGTCTTTAAACGAGCGGTCGTAAGAGATTTCACCTAATGAGGATACCTTCCTCTCCGATTAGACGGCTCCACTGGAAAAACAAGAAATGAAGCTTGCCTGGCTCTTAGAATAGTTTGCTAGAAATGCAAACTTAGGTATTTATAGACCAAGGATGTTTGGACACCAAGGAGTTTCCAAAACCGAAAATGTACTCAAGATATGCAATAAATCCCCAAATTTGGTTTTCCTAATTCCAATAAATGCTGGTCCAATATTTCCGAAATCTCTCAATAGAAAATCTCCAATTAGTAAATGCACATTACTAATTTTTATTCTTTAGAGCTATGCTTTAATTACCAGTAATTAAAGCATATAAAACCAAAAACCTTAATTAAAAGATTCTTAATTTATTTCGGCACAGGATAACCTTGAGTACCAAGGAATATCTTTGAACAATAAATGATAAGAGTTACTTCTCGTGCTCAAAGTATGTTGACATCTTTTCACTGCAAATCCTTATTTCATATTTACATGGATTTGCTTCTTGGAATCGGTTGTACCACACTTCCAAACAAGTTTATAATTGGTATAACCAGTGTTCCAAGACTACTATGTGATTGGTCATATTAAATCAGAATGGTTAGTTGTGATCGGTTCTACCAAGTCACATACATGGGTTCGGATCGGTTATACCAATCACTAGGATCGGTTCTACCTAAACATGGTATCTACTCGTGATCGGTCACACTAGTCACTAGGATCGGTTACACCAATTACAAGGATCAGTCACACCAATTACCAGAATTAGTCACACCAATTACAAGGATCGATCATACCATCTCATGGTGATTACTTAGGATCGGTTACACCAATTACCAGGACCGGTCATACCAAATCATAAGTCTAGGTATTGTGATCGGTTATACCAAGATATATAATTTGAGTTAAGATCGATTCTACCAACTCACACATATTGGTCATCAAAGAATATACAATAAATAGCCGGACCAATAAACCTATTGATTTCCCTTTCGATTCATGAAACAAGTTCATGAATGTACTTCCTTTAAACTAATGTAAAACATTGTTTCCTATGATGAAATTTTCACCATAATCCATACGCATAATCATAAAACTATGTACAAGATTATATCGATGTCATATCTACGAAGTTCAAAAGATAAGTGTTATACTTCGTAGTTTAATTCCTTAATATTATGATCATATTATTATGATCATGTCTCATCACCAGAGTATTATATACAATATGTACAGTATATACAGCTTTGTAGTTATGTTTTCAATATAGCACGACTTGAATGAACGTTAGGAATGAAACAGTTCAAGTCAATATTACTAACCTCAAGTGGAAGGATGATGTCGTCGTTGTAGTTCATTACTTCTTCACATTCTTCAGGTCTTCGGAGTAATACTTGTATGTCTCAACATTCCTAGACTTTCTAGTCCAACCTAAACGAAGTTGACTCTAGTATTTAATCAAGCGACTCTAGATGAGTATTGATACTAAAATATGACAACCAAACTTGACATACCAACGCTTGGTGAGTTTAACCGAGCTATGCTCTAACACAAACACAAACCCAACATTCTCAGGCTTTCTTTGCAAGGTTCAATAACCGAGTTTGCCAATCCATCTGTCCGCAGAAAAAAAATTATTTGCAAAGTTCCATAGGAACAACCATAAGATGGTATTTAGATATGTGACATGTTTGGATACACATTCAGAAATAGCTTTTCGACTTCTAAAAGACAAAAACCAAGAAATTAATTTAGGTATAAAATTTCAAAACGACTTCTCGAAGTAAAAAGCAACTTTTTGTGAAGCAAAATATTTTTGTTTATGACTTCTGCTTTTGGCATCCAAACAAGTGAAAGCAAAATATTTTTGTTTTTTGAAAAGCAAAAGTCCCTGGTTTCTAAAAACTACTTCTTCTTTTGATCGTTAAACAAGTGATAAATTTTGTTGATGAGTTAAGCTCCAAAGTATTACGCCTCGAAAATGATTTTTTGCTAGCCATATAACTATCTCATACGTGTCATAAGGATACTGGTCCATGGCTAAACCACGGTCCAAAGGGTTCACCATCTTAGATCAAGGGTTTATAGGGGTTGAGTAAATGGCTGGGCCTGGGATCCTATTTGAGAAGCTGGCCGAAGGGCTAGCCCTAGCCAAATAGCAAGGTTCCTGGCGGGTACAGGATGGCACACGTATAATAAATAATAATAACTCCCTCTCAGAAAAACCAATAGATCCCGCTCTCAAGACTCAAAAGCGCGGGAAGCAGGAAATTAGTCGAGTACTCCAGTTTACCACCAAAACAATCTAGGGCTAACCTCTCTGATTCTCTTAAAGAAGAAAAAGAATACGTAAGTTCAATCTTCTGATCTTCTATTCTCTTTTTCATGTTAATTTCTTTCAATCAAATCTTCTGTGTATTCTCTTATTAGGGTTTTTTTTTTTTTGATTTTTTTATGGTCAATTCTAGGGTTTCTCTATAATCTATAATAATGGATTCAGTTTTGAAAATCTGTTCACGAAATCAGTCCGAGAAACAGTGTATTAAGAATACTTATGTTAGAAAAAATTCTAGAAAGGATGATCTAGCTGCAAATTTAGCGAGTAATGAACAAATCGCAACCATGAATAGTGAACAGCAACCGAAACAAGAACCTAAATCAAAGACTCAGCCTGAGTCTGGTGGTGACTGTGAACCCATGTTGTGGACTACATGCCCTTTTTGTAATTTATGGTTTCTTGATTACAGAGATGTTCTGAACACAGAATTGATATGCACAAATTGCAAAAAATCGTATGTTGCTTATGATGCGGATCCTGAAGAAACGCCCAAGAAAGATAAGAATTGCTTGAGTCAGGAGGCTTGTGATATACATGATAAGAAGGTCGTGTTAGACTGCAAGATTAATAAAGTTTCTTCTACTATGAAATTGCAGGGAACTGTCCAAAGAATAGAAAATTTATTAGGGGTTGAAGGAAAAGCTAAAAGTGGCGTGAAAGAGGAGGCGAGTTCGGGAATGAAAAAGGAAAAAGATTCAACAGGTTGTTTGGAGATTGCAAGTGTTACCGTTGCGCATGATGACGTAGCTGAGGAATTTAAGGATATCAGACAAACGGCTCTGACAGATGATAGTACCAGTGAAGGTCCTATAACTGCTAGTGAAACTGAATTAGCAGCTTCGGGCCTTAAAGCGGAATCTGATAGTGAGATCCTTGACATTCCTGCTGCAGATTTCCATGACTTTGACCTAAGTAGGACAGAAGAATGCTTTAGAGTTGGGGATTTGTGGGCCACTTATGATAATAAAGATGGCATGCCTAGATTTTATGCTTTTATTGACACAGTTGAGTCACCTAATTTCAAGGTGGAGATTACTTGGTTAGATCCTGTACCTGAAGACCAAGATGTGATGGTTTGGATCAGAAAAGATTTGCCCATTGCCTGTGGTAAGTTCAAAGAAAACAAGAAAGAAGCCACAGCCAACGATATTGGTAAGTTCTCTCATAAGGTTTCTTGGGAAATGGGCAGCAGTACTCAAGTTATTTTTAACGTATATCCCAAAAAAGGTCAAATATGGGCTCTATTCAAGAACTGGCATACCAATTGGAACTCTGATTCTGGCAACCATAGAATGTACGAGTATGAATATGCAGAAGTGCTATCAGATTATAACAAGGAATCAGGTGTTAGCGTTGGGTACTTGGTTAAGGTGGAAGGGTTTGTAAGCCTGTTTAAGCCAAGAAAAATTTGTGGAGTGGGTTCCTCTCAAGTACCACCCAGTGAAGTTCTCAGATTTTCGCACATGGTTCCTTCGTTTAGAACAACTGGTAATGAACGAAAAGATGTACCTGAAGGTTATTTTGAACTTGATCCCGCTTCCCTGCCTAGTACCCTTGACGAAAATTCCGATTCCGTTGGCGTGAAAGCGAGTGTTGAGACCATTAATGCTACAACTAATGGTAACCTTGATGAAGTTTCTCATCTGGTTGTCGTAAGCGTAAATACCGAGTCTGTCAATGCTATAGCTAACGGTAGCCTTGATGAAGTTTTTGATCCGGTTGATGTAAAAGTTAATGCTAAAACAATCAATGCCACCACGGGCTCTTGCAGATCTCAAGAAACGGAAGATTCACCAAAGAAGAGAAAATATCTCGAGGATAAGGTTACTGCAGATGGAAGGAATTCAAAAAGTGGGAGCTGCTTTGCAAAGTCATTGTGTGAAGACAATAAGAAGAAGCGTAGTGAAGAAAGTACTCATTTTTCTTTGGACAAGAACTCCTGTAGTACAGATGGTACAAATGAAGCTTTGAAGTTTGGGGCTGATGCTAGGGATATGAGTGCAGATGGTTTGGAAGTGAACATGTCACAGCCTTTGGTGAACGTTTGCAGAGTTCCAGCGGCAGAATTTTATAACTTCGAAAATGACAGATCTCATGACAAGTTTCAGGTTGGTCAGATATGGGCTCTTAATAGCGAGTTGGATGGCTTGCCCAAACACTATGCTCAGATAAATAGTGTTGAATTATCCCCAGATTTCAAAATGGGAATAAAAATGCTGGAAGCATGCAACCTGCCAAAGGGTGTGATTCAGTGGCTTGACAAGAAAATCCCCATATGCTGTGGAACGTTTACAGCTGGGAAGACATATGTTTTCAGTGATACCGCTTCTTTCTCTCATTTATCAATTGGAGTATCGACCAATAAGGAAAACATGTACGATATATACCCAAAGAAAGGGGAGGTATGGGCATTATACAGAAACTGCAAATCTGACTGGACATGTTCCGATTTGAAGAACTGCAAGTATGATATGGTGGAAGTTCAAATGGTGTATGATTGTTGGATAATAGTGATGGTTTTGGAACAGGTCGCTGGTTTTGAGACGGTTTTCCGGGCTAAAACAGAAGCAGGATTTGATTCCACTATGGGTGTTCCATGGATTGAATTGTTTAGATTTTCCCATCAAGTTCCTGCTTTCCAGCTGACAGAAGCTAAATACGGGGGTTTGCGTGGCTGTTTGGAGCTCGATCCGAAATCAATGCCAGCTTGTTTATTCTCTACAAATTAAAATAGCTGTGAGGTTTTGTCAACACCTGTCCAGGTTTGTCTAGTTTATCTCAAGTCTTAAACTTGTATACTGATTTTGTGTTAACTTTCTCTAAGCATCCTGTCATGCTTACTTAGTTTGTATATGGTAGCTCATTTTGAATTTAACTGTTCCACGGAAGGCATTAATCTTATATTGTACCTCTTGATATGAAAAGCCAATGGTAATTACTTCAGGTGTTATTCGTCTCCAAATCTAGCGTCATGGCTATTTTTCTTATTCTTGAAGTCAATTTCAGTTAGTACTTGATATTTTACTAGGCTGCTAAAATTTCAGTTTCCATTTCTTCGAAGAAAACAATGAAAAATTATACAGACTAGCATTGCAACAAAACCTCAAACTCTGCCTACACTGTTTACTAGTACTTGCTCCTCTTATCCCATTGGCCATTGAAATACATGCTCCCACAGTTGCTGTGCTTTATCAAAGCATCAAAGCTCTAATTATGGTTCTTGCCTTCACCCCTGCAAGAAAGAGTATCACACATTTGTCGGAATTCCCACTAATCTTCTGAAGCTTTGCCAGCTTTTACTTGGAAAGTTACACTTCCTGCATAAGTTTTTCTCAAGTCATTACTTTGAAAGTACACCAACTAGTATTAGCTATTTAGCTTATTACAAGAGAATATGTATGTGTACCCAGCTGGCATAAACCAATTTAAGTGCCCGATTAGTAGAATACAACAATAGGAAATAGCACAGATTTCTTTACAAAAGAAATACTACAACGTAAAGAGAGATGGATTTAAACTTGGTTGAAATAGCATTCCTTTGATGGGAAACTTCAACACTTTTTCACCCTTAATGAAGCCACATCCTTCAATCCAAAACCATTCCCATCTACCCTTCCCTGAAGATTCTCTCCCAAATTCTCTGTACAAGTAAACAGCTTCATCACTTCCAACACATTTAGTCTTACTCCAACTTCGTTTAGACCCCCAAAATTTCTTTCCTAACAAACTTGGAACTCTTTCGACCAAGACCCATTTATCTTCTATGCCAAGTTCCCATATCCATGCATCTCCTTTGAACCAACGAGCAGTAGCAACCCTTTTCGACACACTATACTCGCAAATTCTAACTGATTTGCCATCGGTACATTTAGTTCCTTCCACATCCTAGATTTAGTGTGTAGCTCATCACTTAATAGACTCGAGCCGATGTGATCCAGTACAAAACCCCTTTAGAATATACACTCTCATTTGGAGTCCAAACTGTTATTCTCACAGAAAATTCGATTGGCATTGAACCTTGACTCTGCCAAATTCCTATATTCGAATCCTACATTTCCAATGTAGGTTCATATGAGTTGTTACCGGACATGCCCCCAGCAACGAAAATTCTAAAGCTCATATTTTCACTTGCATCCCACCCAATTACGCCTACTGCCGGGTTGATTCCGGAAGCAATCAAGGGAGGAAGTAGCCAGTTCTGTTTAGTGAACGGATTGCAAATAGCCAGCTGAATTGCTGGTTGAGTGGCAGATCTGTAGAGGATGAGACTACCAATTGGTGCAATCGGTAGTACTGGGGAACGAATAAACTCTAGAGAAAGTACGTACCAACGCTCAAGAGTCGCATTGTACATGTAACAAAAGAATCCACGGTTTCGTAACGGCATACCTAAGAACCATAAAGAATGACACCCGGTTTTGCGAGTAATGACATAAGTTGTGGCACAAGTGTGCCATTGCTTACATACTGATGCAGCACAAGCTAATGAGTCTGGTAAAAGGAAGGAGAAGATCTTTGCTATGGTATCCATAAAAAGATGACTCCGCATTTTTTGAAACTGTAGGTTTTCAGATGAGTTCATTGATACAACACATATACAAGAATGAGGAAGATGCTGAAAAACATTAACAATTGTAACTAGTAGTAAGACTGTAAGATCCAAGATGTACATAATAGGGATGTGTGCCAGAACATGGTACACTAAAAGCTTACTTCACGTGACGTGAGTACTGCGTTATACTTGTTTAACATTTTCTCTTCAAGAATTGTTTGTTTGTATGTCTGTTTTCACTTAAGGACATAAATGATGTGAGATTGTCTGGACCAACAGAATAGAATAGAAATTCATGAATGAATCAGATCTGTAATCAAGTTTTAAAAGTAGACAAATCATTAGTCTTTTTTTACATCCCAAACCTTTTTCTTTCTTTCTTTTTAATACAAATTTTTAACAGGTAGTCAGCTTAAATATGTTTTGTCTAAGCAAGTAAAACTAAGCTGGTTTTGAAGCCTTCTGTAAAAAACATTGCAAGGAATTGGAAGTTTGTGCTTATCATTTATCATAGCATGTGTATCTGGTACAAACCACTAATGCCTTTTTTTTATCCTGGTGTCTATATAGCAGCTGCTGTTTTCAAATTCAAGGTGATGTTCTTGCAGCAAGAGAAAATTTGATCACGGCATGAGATACTTGTGGTAATAGGTCTTGAATGAAGCTGCTGACAGCGATAAGCTAAGGATGGTGGTCTATGGTACTTAGAACCACCATTTTATTTTGGTTGATGTCCTCTTAACAACGTAAATATGGCTAATGAAAGATTGAGGTATTCTTATAGCAACTTATGAAGTCTACAAGTGCCAGAGACGATTAATCTCTTCGAACCAGCTTAAAATTTCTGTTTCAAACTAATATTTAGGGAGAGTCGCGCCCATTGGGTCATTTGTGTGTGCGTCTTATAAAATCAACATTTTGGGTGCAGGGGGAGTCGGATCCAAATTATGAGGTCACCAAATCCATCGAAAGTGCTAGAAATCCTCTTCTAGTCGATGAAGTAATCAACTCCCACCATAAATATGTGATATGTACAAGTCATTTTTGTCATAACTCTTATCTCAGCTGAATTCTTATCCTGCTAAAGATGACATCTTTTAGGGCCCGTTATATTAATATCGTGGTAAATGGCTCTAAGTGATACGCATTGGGTAGAGATCTGCTGATATAGACTCATCGACTCCAAGGATTCAATACATTCAACCACCAGCAGCACTCTCAATGTCTCATTCATGATGCTGTGCCTGTGGCCGCCCAAACTCCATCACTTCGCAAGGACCACGCAAATTTGTATAATGACTCTTTCTTCGAAAGAGGGAGGAAATTTCCCCATGATATCAACGCACGATTTCCAAATTAGCGGTTAGGTGTCATCGACAACAACGAATAATGCCAATTCTCACCTTAAACAGTTAGAAAAACAGTGATGTGATCTTATTCTAAATGTTGACAAAGATTTGTGTATTGGCTTACAAAGTTCATTAGACAATAATCCTAAGCATATACAACTGTTCAACGTTGGGTAACCAATATCCTAGGCACTCTCAGATGAAGAAGTGAGGAAGTGTGGGAGCTGTTGTTTTACAGAAGAGCAAGGAGCACAACTGCAGCTTTGGGAGGAAAATGTGGAAATAGTAAATCAGCTTGGGGTAGCCTAGTTGGCCAGGACCGATTCTCATACTTCTTAGAAGTTCAGATTTCCAAAAGGTGCTCTACTATGACTAAGTTTGGTGTTGATGTGACTTTTGCCAAAGCATTTTTTGGTTGGGCACTGTTGTGATGTGTGTAGTAAAAAAGTACATAAATTGTTATCATATCTATTTTTAAATTAAAAGAAACTAAAAGGTAAAAAAAATAAAGTGATCCTATTATATTTGGTAATTACGATGTTCAGGACGGATCCATTCACATTTTTATTTTCACACTATTTCAAATTTGGGTACCTTTTTTCTAAGATAATCTAATCGGTAATTCAAAATATATTCATTTTTTCTAGTTTTTCTTTTTTGGTTGACGAATAAAACCTAATCGGTAGCGGATTTAAAGTTAATATTTTGGGGACATGTTCTTCTTTCAAAACTCTACATACCTACTGAGCATGAGTACATCCTGAAATACCAAACCTCACAATATGCCAATCTTAATTTTAACAGTTGAAAACTTGTTAATTTTCATTGGCTGATTTTCAAAGTAGTAGATGGTGGTGTTATATGTTTCGAAATGTTCTCATGTTTCTTAGGAACGTAGAGCTTTATAAGAGGAATATATTTCCAATTATTAGCTTCAGATCCACTACAGTTTGGGTTTTTTTTTTTTTTTTTTAAAAAAAAGGCTCTTTATTTTTCTTGAGTGTCATTATATGATTAGGATAAAGACTTTAGAATAAACAAGAACTTAACATCAAGAAAGTTACAAGCTAACTTAAAGTAAAGAAATTGAAAATTGAACTAGCTTCTCTCTTTCTACACAAGTAAAAATACTTTAGGCTTCTCATCCCTTACGAAGACTTAAAAAGTCGCATCCCGATCACAAAGGTTCTAAGCGCATAGGCTCTACCGCTCTACTACTTAATCATGCATAACTTACTCGTGTGATATGACAAATTGTGACATGATGTCTGCAAACAACTCCTATTTATAGTATTCAAGCAAGGATTTAGCTTTCAAATCAAGCTAACTTTACTTAGCTAGATTTTCTATAATATACAACCATGAAAAAGTCACTTGCTTTAAGTGCAAAAATATTTTTTCCAGTACGGTATACCTAAAAAATCTAACCTTAATTAAGGTTTAAGATACCTTTTGGATTTACTCCATAATAAGGACATTATAAAGTATGGTAAGTCCTAGGGTTACGACAAGCTCATAAATGCTTTAAGATAACTAATAAATCTTAAACAATAATCTTTCCAGTTAATTTTTTGTAGACAACTTATACTTGACTAATATATATAGTCCTCATCATTTGTCAGTAAGTTATCTGAGATACATACTTGACATAACCAACATGATCATCCCTTAGATGGGAGTGGGATCATGTTCTAGGGTTGCTAACATAGCCATGAAAGACTAATAAGAATTTGGTGAAAAACCCAACCCTAAATGATCTATTCACAAACTTACTGAAAGTTAAGATTTATGGTCATAAAGGTTACGAAAGTGATTACCTTTTAGATTTAAAAGCTAACATGAAAGAACCAACTTTCAAAAGATAAGTATTACAATTTTCGAAACCTTGGCAACAAATAGTAAACATAGCCGCTAGCTAACTTTCAAAAGCTAAATGCTTAGATTTTCGAAGCTATTCGAAAATCATACAATTAGTAAGTTGAACATTACATATATTTCTTTTCTTTTTTGACCTTTTGATCATTATCAAGTTCCAATTATTATAGTCAGAACTTTTTTTTGGTATTTTGTTTCTTTCTGATAGTTCCAATTATTATAGATAGAGTGACAATCATTGGAAGGAATTCAAATTTTCAAATATTAACCTCTGACGACGGATGATGTCTTCGTATATTCTTCAGTCATTCGTCTTTAATTCTTCAGGGGTGTTGATGGTGGATTTTCATTTAAGGCTAAAATTCGTAAAAGCCAAAATTATGCGCTAACATCTTGTAAAAGATAAAGCCATTAATAAGTGATGAATACTTCTTCACTTTACTAAATCACCTAGGATGGAGCATGTGGCAACAATCTCAGTATTCTGTGAATTAAACACACGAAATTCATCCAGGTTGGAGCATGTGGCAACAATCCCATATACCCTGTGAATTTACAGCATTATTAATTAATGCATGACCAGCCTTGTATTTACTGTACTCATTATCGGTGCGGATGACGACCGAGTGTTGTTCTCAAAGAGAACAACACGAACCTCCAAGCATTAATAATGAAGCATGTACGAAATACCCGTACAGGCTGCAACTCTCGGTGTGTTATACTAGCCCAATTGAGCATACATCTCTCGGTGTGTTATACTAGCCCGATTGAGCATATTTGAATCTGGACTGTCCATATCAGTCTCAGAAATGATCACGACCATCCAACTTTTCCAGCATGATTGGATGGCTTAGATCGAATCCATGACCCCAAGCAGGTATTGGAATATTCACTACCGACCCAACGCGGGCCCGCATGGTCGGCCTCCCCAAAAGGGTGGCATAGCTTGCCGAACCGTCCAAGCCAAAGAAGTATGGACGAAAAACCCTAAATTAGGGTTTGCGGCACATTACATGTGCAAAAAAATGTCTTCAACCATCCATCTTCGCAGCATAGATGGAGGGTGTAGATATAGATCCAAAGGGCCCATAGCATGTCAACACGCTCACTGTAAGCCCGCCTACACACATGACCGATCGGTCAGGATCAACCATGGTTGGTCGTTCCAGATCGTGCGCCCAAAGTGGGCACACCGCACGGCCGGCAAAACCCTAATTAGGGATTGCATTGATCGCAAACGTCCGTTTTCTCCTAATCGAATGGAGGGTTTAGGAGTCAACTGAGCAGGTCCGGTGAGCATCAACATGATCACCGTGGACCCATCTATCTCCATACCCGATCGGCCAAGGCATACCATGCCTGGTCGTTCCAATTCGCACGCCCAAACTAGCGTGGTCACACTTCCCAATCGCAAACTTATCACGACCACTCAACTTCGCCGGACGAATTGAGTGGCTTAGATCACGTTCCTATGGGAAAGTAAGGTATAGGCATGTACACCAGCCTGCCACCTACACGCCGAACCAATCGGCCGGGACCGACCAAGCTTGGTCGTCCCGAAACGCGCGCCTGAAGAAGGCATGACGCGCGGCATTTGCGTCACCAAACTTCTGTCGTAAATTAATCCTGACCGCTCCTCTTTGCCGGACAAATTGAGCGGTCCAGATCACACTTTCACGGGACAATTTGGTATGGGCATGTATACCGGCATGCCGTCTACACGCATGCCCGATCGGCCATGCCAAAATCGTGTCCCGAGCTTGGATTCGACCAAGCTGAAAAGTGGTGCGTGCACACCTCTTCCAAAACCCTAATTCCACTAACGGTTGCAGATGAGTGTCTCAAAGATCACCTCGTCCGTCCAACTTCACCGGCTTGGTTATACAGCCACGGTCATGAGTTAATTGGTCAGTGAGGCGTCATGGTGATCATCACCCGTCACTCTACCACACCATGTGGTCGGCCAAGGGAGGACTTGCTTACGCAACCTCCAAACCGTCACATGAAGTAGGCTGGACATGAGGCTATTTTGAGACGCTCAAACAAATGATGCTTCATGCATGCCGAATATACTCGATGCAAGACTGCGATATAATACACACGATACTTCACAAGTATCGACTTCCTAAATAACTTAGTTATTTAATCTAGCATTACATGCTACTTCCTGTAGGTCCCACGATCCACACACTCGGGACATCAATCATGTCACAAACTGGGGGATACATACTGGGGTATTGGTCTGGAGGTTTACAGCGTGCAACGCACAACGCGCCATCACAAGAACGTGTCAGGAAGTCATGGACGGCTAGTGATGATGGGAGAAGTGGGCAAGACTGGTTGTGTGACACCAGCACACGACTCCACTACTCCATCACTCCACTTTTTCCACTTCCCACGAGATACGAGGGTTAGGCTTAAAGACTTGTATAAATAGGTTCTCCTCCCTATTTTCCAAAAAAGGAACAAGGCAAGACAAGACAACAAAGGCAAGTGTTGATACAATCGTATTCAAACACCGGAATTGATAGCTTACATCCCAAGCAAGACAGTTCGACTTTTCGATACAAGTCATACATAGCCAACACCTTCACAATCTCAACACCTTCTTCGCTTCCCTCCCTAAGATCAACCCCATCTCCTTCACTTTGTGACCGAAACAAGTCTCAGAATCTGGTCATTTCTTGGTTTAGGCCGGATTTGCACAGATTGATTTCTCGAATCTACAAGCACTCCCGTGCAGTGCATTTGTTTAAGGTTTAGACTCATTTCTCATCCACACACCCAAAATTACCAAAACCGGCAGAAATAGTTTTCACCCATAAACAAGGGGTAACATGAAGCATTATGTATTCCATCACCTCAATAACCTAAGTCTAATCTAATCCGAAGTCCAATTTTAGTAAGTGATTAAAACGTAAGTTTTCGCATCTAAACTTGATAACATACGTGACATACCAATGCGTCGGGTTCAACCGACCGCTGCTCTATCAGGTTCTCTATTAGATTTTATTCAACTAAACTACCAAAAATTATTAAGGTCTCAGGGTGTAAACCTTCCTAAGAAATATCAACATATATCGGTTAGGTCGCAACTTAAAAGCTGGCGGATTTTGGGGCATGAATTTTGTTATTTATAAACTTCCTCAAGATCCTTAAAAATGTTTTCAGAAACTTCCTCAAGATCTTTAAAAACTTCGCGAACTTATAGACATACAATCGGTCAGGTCTTTGCTAAGAAACCCAATCGATGGTTCTCTTGAACCTGTACTTCAAACTTCACTTTTAAGAGTGTAATTGGTTAAAACTGGGATATGGGCTATCCAATTGTCCGTTTGAACTTTGTGGTTTTAACTTAAGTTTTTATTCTCTAACACGTTCATTTTGCAGAAACAGGTCACTTCTTCATTCTTGGTCGAATCATCTTGAGAAGTGCTATAACACTAAAAAAGAAGAGCTACTAATAAAAAATTTACATGGAAGTATTTATAATTGCTTTTAAAACAAGGTGGACTAAGCTCCTGTCACACATACTTGATTTCAGGTAATAATGGTAAATTTTGGATTGTGATGCAGATTTTAAATTATTAAAAAATTCAGGGTCATAAAGAAAATTTGCTCACAGTTGCTAATTTCATAATGCAGATATTGTGTTACAGGGCCGAATATGGGTAAATAAGTTTTTTTACGTCATGAAGTAAAAATACTTGACGGATTTTGGACCACATGCCGGATTTTGGATTACATAAAAAAAAATCTGTCACCTTGACGGAATCGAGTTTGTTGAAGTTTATTTACTTGTGAGAAGGATTTTGTCAAATATTGACAACCCTTGGTTTATAGTGGCAAATTCTAGTAGGGGATATTTTTAGGGCATAAAACAATTTTTTTTGTCATAGAAGACGTGGAGTAAATTTGAGTTATAGTGATAGATTTTGGTTTTGTCCATTTGAATTATATATAATGACATATTTTGGTTTTTATCACAGAGATCACGGAGTACACTCAAACTAGAGGTACAGTTAAAGAGTGATTTTAAATGGATACGCAACAAAAAAAACCACAATGTGTTGTTCTCGTGTGAGAATCGAGCTTTTGTGGAGTGTTCATTCATGTCTGTTCAAAATTATTGGTGGAGTTTTAAAATCCTGGTCGAAAAATGTTGATATCCTGCCTATGTTACTCAGCCTTTCGACTTGGTGCTCCAAACACTTTCTAGTTGTCGCCATGAAGATCCCCACCCTCAAATGGTCTAGTTCCCGAGTTCTACATTGAAGTTGCTAACTCAGCTATATTTATTTTTGTGATTCATAGTACCAATTCTAGCTCTACTGCAGTAATCCCTTGCATTATTCACTACCATTACACTTCCGGCATTTTCATTTGAAAGAGGAACAGTAATTACTGCATGCGCCTCTAGTTTGAGCCTGAAAAGATCAGGGATTTAAGCATTTGTCGTTTCCTTAATCTATATATATATTCTTTCTTGCAACCAAAGAATCCCGGCAGTAATTCATATTCTGTCATACCCACAGTGTAGCAGCATATGCAGGTTTTGTCCATAGGTTAGTTTTGAAAATCGCTTGTTTTATTCTTTTGGAATTATATTTTACATCTATCTCTCCAAACCTCCCAAAACACGGGACTTGATGCATAATTTACTGTTCGAATGAAACTAATCCCTCTGTACTGGCGTACTGTATGGATTATTTGTTAACAGAGATTCATGTCGCGACATTCGATCACATGCACTGCATATCTCCCCTATCTCAATATATCGATTTGACGGGACCAATAAATAATCTCCGTAGTTTTGTTTTGGACGTTTACATTGTTTGTATACAGAGATTTTTATTCTATTTTGAATCATCTTCTACTCTAACAACAACAACTAGACTACAAAAAAATGCATTAAATAATGTTTGTATGAACTAGAGAATGTGAATGTTTGTTCGTCTGTCCCTTCACTTTCTTATTCCTAGAATCCAATCCCATCCATAATAGTTTTATATTATCAACTTGACATCCATCTTAGTACTTACTGAGTATATTTTATTTTATATTTTTTTGTTACTGTCGAGCCTAGTTAGTAATTCTCGAAATCATTCCCGAATGATTCAAGAACGTATCCGAATTGACCGAATCCGAATGATATTTCCGAACTATTTGAACTCCAACATAGTTCGCGGATTATATGGACCTCACGAATGATTCGCGAACGTATCCGAACTGACCGAATCCGAATGATATTTTCAAACTAGAACTCCAAACCTAGGCTTTCCCATAGGTAACTCTCTGACCAGAGTTCCGTTGATTGGTTTTTTTGTTTGATTTTATATATATTTTATATTTAAATACAATTAGTTGTTTAACCAGTGTTTTATGTGTCGATTTTTGTTTAAAAGTCTATATACTCGTTTTATAATATATTTATGCGATTAAATTATTTACTTCTTGTTAAATAATCACGCTAATTTTTTTCCATCTTATAAATCATATACAAATATAATTAGTCTCGTAATAATGTCATAATACTTATCAATTTATCATATATGTAAGACGAATTTTAAGTACCGAACTCACATTTATAAAACGAATATGCACGTACGTATGCCGTTCCGAACTACAGTCCGAACAACGAACCGTTGACCGGATTTTTGACCGAATCCGACCTATCCGAATCCGCATAATTCCCGTACGTATGCCATCCCGAACTACTACCCATACCCCGAATTGCTAACTAGGCTGTCAATGACAAAGATGTCACTCATGTTTTGATACTTGTTTGATGTACTTGTTAACCCGTGAACATTCAGGCTATGAGTGGTTGTCGATTCGATTTTTTCACTTAACCAGGCTTGTTCAGTTTTCATAATATGTGTAGATACACATTTCAGAAATAACATTTACATTTTTATAACACAAAATTGGTCAAAAAGATCAAAATCAACAATTCCTGGGTGAAAAAGACACTTAGGTTTTGATACTGTTTAAATAGCCAAAAATTAAAAAGATAGAAATGGACGGATGGGTATAATTTTCAAATATTTTTCTTTGTTTTTATTTTAATAACATTTTTTTAAGTATAAGCATTTTTATCCTCGCTAATTTCAAGAAGAAATTTTTGTGGACAAATGACCCATTTTCTTTTTATAATGAGAAGATGACGTGGGTATGAGATTTCAGAACCGCTCTTAATAATGAAAATGTCAATTTCTTTTTTTGTAAATCAAAATATTTTTACTTCTGATTTCAGGGGATATGTTCACTTGCATCATCCTATATTATAGATCTCATATAACCAAAACATCCGCAAACGGGGCACATGCAATTGCAGATAGAGTGAATCATTATGTCTAATTGCCACAAATGAAGACAACAATATCAGTTAGAATTTTCGCCTTTTTAGTTTCATTTCTTTGTTGTATTTTTTAAATAACAAAATCACTTTTTCACAACATTCCACGGCGAATTTTTGTTTCCCTTTTAATTATTTAAATCTCAATCAAAATATTATTCTTACAAGCTTTTCCAAAGGTGGCAGCATCGTCTTTGTTAAATATACTCTTTTAAGGAACTTTATCAAAGTCGCATAATATAATATAATTTATTACTAATTCATTTGTGGGTCCCAATGCTGAAGTACAAAACCGTGTTGACGCTGACACATACATCATCCTCCCAACTTCCTAACGCGTTTTCTAAAGGACCCACATAACGGCACAAACCATGCTAATCTTTGTTTTTCTACTATTTTGCAGATAAAACAGGTTTTACTGTAGCGTTTTATCGGGTTTGGTTCGATCTTCATCTGATTTTGATCTTACTACGATTTTGGGGAAAAATTATTTGGTAATCATCCAAAACTGAGACATGGATGGATGACAGTGTTTTGGATTTTAGTTAATAATTATCATCATCAACTCACTCATATTTTTTCATTCTTCTTCATACGCTAGCATTTATTATCTGCAGTGGATGTTGTTCGAAGTTGTTGTGGAGTATGATTGAATGAAATCTTTTCTTCTTCTTCTTTTCATTCATATCGTGAAAAAGAAGAATCTCCAAGATGTCTCAGAAACGCAAACTCGAAGAAGAAGATGATAATAATAGTAGTAGTAGTTCTGAAGATAAACGCCCAAGAATTCCTTCTGTAAGAAAGTACGTATTATTATTATTATTATTATTATCGTTGATTTTTATCATATGTTTCTTATTTATTTGGTTAATCTTCTCGTTTTGATTTTGTTATTGAGTATCTTGTGGAAACTTTAATTAGGGTTTTTTTTTTCCTTCTTGTTTTGGTGAAAAATGAGAAGGTGGTGTGTGCTGCTTTTGCATGTAGGCTGATCAGATAGTGTGTTGGTTTCTTGTTATTGTAAAACTAGTTAAGACGAGCTTAGACAGGGTTTCTTGCTTTGCTTTGATTTCTTGTTAATGTTAGATTGGAAGAACATTATATGTAGAAAAAATGTGGGTGATAGGTGTTCTGCTGTGCTGCTGCTGATTTTCTTTTTCTTTTGGTTTTCATTTTTCATTTTGTAGTGTGGTACTAGAAGCAGTAAGTACAAATGCCTTTCAGACGTTCTTCACTTCATTGGAGCCCTTGATTCGTAAAGTGGTAAGGTATTCTCTTCTTATCAAATATTATGCTGGGATTGGTAGAGAATTGCAGCTAATAATTCTTTTGGTCATGCAACTCATGGCTTCTTAACTGTTTGATATTGCTATATCCAAATGCGCAATGGTAGTAGATATGGAGTGCTTCTTCACATAATTCTTAAATTTCTATAGGTTAGACGATCTTTTTTTTTTATGTACAAGGGATGCTTGGTAGTTGTTATACTATGGAGAAGCTCCTTGATATATCAAGGCTTTTTGGGTTATAACATTCAGAAATGAGTTCATGGTGTTCTTATACACCTTTTTTAGTACAGTGGAATTAAAACTGACATGAGTGTTTAGGGTTCTTAAAATTTCCTAGGCTTATATGCTACTATTAACAAATGTTAAGTATCCTTCTAAGTTTGCATTGTATTTTTGTAGAGCTTTTTTTCCCTATAATTTAAGTCTGTGAAAACTCAAGAACAATCTGTTGGTGCAATTTATGTTCTTTCAGGTAAAAGAGGAAGTTGAAATTGCTCTAGGGAAACATCTGCTAAGCATGAATGAGTAAGTATAAAGATTCTGCAGTCAATTATCCCTCTGTAGAGAAGTTACTGACTTCATGTTTTTTACTGTCA
Source organism: Papaver armeniacum (assembly GCA_023531295.1). Taxonomy (NCBI): domain Eukaryota; kingdom Viridiplantae; phylum Streptophyta; class Magnoliopsida; order Ranunculales; family Papaveraceae; genus Papaver; species Papaver armeniacum. Next base: position 11,558 of record JAJJWW010012910.1, on the reverse strand, counting down.
AATGTTGTCACATGTTCAGCAATAGCGACAAAGAAATTAATCCGCCTATGTCCAGAAACTTACAGCTTAAGTTTAACGCAAAGCTTTGTCTTCCGGTTTTCACTGGTGCTAGAATTGAAGGCGAGGAAAATTCTCTTCTAGGAGTAGTTTTAGTTGACGCTTTTTCTGGGAACATTGTTAACTCAGGCCCTGAGTCCTTGGCAAAGGTGGAAGTTGTGGTTTTGGAGGGAGATTTTGAAGGCGATGAAGCTGATAACTGGACACTGGAGGAGTTTCAGAATAATATCGTGAAAGAACGGGAAGGAAAACGACCTTTGCTTAACGGTGATGCATTTTTCAGTCTTATTAATGGTGTTGGTGTGGTAAATGATTTGATTTTCACCGATAACTCTAGCTGGACTAGGAGCCGTAAGTTCAAATTAGGGGCTAGAGTTGTTGATGATAATTGTGATGGAGTTAGAATACGAGAAGCAAAATCTGAAGCGTTCATGGTCAAGGATCATCGTGGAGAATGTGAGTACCTTTGCTATTTTTTCACCCGTTCACTAATCATAAAGAATATAAATATGATGCGGACGAGATTGCTCATGGTTGGGAATCATGAGCTGTTTAATTGAACGGATTCTTAACGATTCGAAGACAAGGCTTCGAAAATAGCAATTCAGTTAGGGGGCTGTTCAGGTGATCAGAGGGAAAGGAGCTTGTTCAGTATTTCAATTATATTATGTTTAGTGAAAGTATATTCATGTATCACTTCTAATATGTGATGCCGCTACAATGCTTTACTTGGTTTCTGTTTGCAGTATACAAGAAACACCATCCTCCATCTCTGACTGACGAAGTTTGGCGCTTAGAAAAGATCGGAAAAGATGGCGCCTTTCACAAGCGGCTTAGTAAGGAGAACATCAGAACTGTGAAGGATTTTCTGACGTTACTCAGCTTAGATTCTCCAAAACTTCGAAATGTACCACTCTAATTCTTCCTACATATGTATTATTGTTTGTGCACTTGTTCTAATGATTTTAGAAGTTTTTTTGGTAGTCTTTCTCATTAATTTCGTAAAAGGTTGATGTAACAAATTATATATTGAAGCTATTCTGGAAGGTTCTTGAATTGGGAAGCGACACATTGATTGCTCCTTTTGGTTTTTACCTTCAAATCTTGTTTTGAGCATATAGAATTCATGGAAATTCATAGTTACAATTTCTGTTTTCAGATTCTGGGGACAGGGATGTCTGCTAAGATGTGGGAAGTCACCGCGGACCATGCTCGAACATGTACAGTTGATAACCGAATGTATGTGTACTATCCTCCCAGTGGACAGCAGGGGACAGGCGTGGTCTTCAATGTTATCGGACATGCTTTGGGGCTATTTAGTGAACACCAGTTTGTTCCTATTAACCAGCTTTCAGATACAGAGAAGGCATCTCTCTCTCTCTCTCTCTCTCTCCCCGTTTCTCTTTTTTTGATTGGTAAATTAGGATGTTTATGACCTTAGTTTGTGGTATCACCTCCCTACTAGAGAAGCATTTACCTCTTCATCGTTTTTCCTCTTACCCTTTATATTTCTGACTTTTGTTAGTAAAATGTTGGAGCAGGATAATGCACAGATGCTGGTTAAAATTGCTTACGAGAATTGGGAGGCAGTAGTGCCTTTGGACAATAACAACATTACTGGTGGCTCTTCAGACTTGCCCAACATCTCATTCCCTTCAAGTTCTATCACAGTAGAGAGTTCCTATAACTGTGACTTGCCTAATTCTCAAAGATCAGTTCAGTTGAGCGATACCCAACCAAGCACATCCTCTTCAGATTTTGTTTCATCTATGTTCCCCGTGGGAAGTACGAGAACTTTGGATAATTACAGTTGGCAAGGACTTGATGGCATGCAAGATCTTGCGTTTGAGCATTCTTCAAGCTTGCACACCCAGCAAATTACCAACTCCCTTATATGTAACATGGAGCCCATGACCCCTTCCTTCAGCAGTGGAGATGTCCTTCAGTATTTTGATTCTGAGACTACAGTAAAACCGCAGGACTTGGAATCTGCTGTCAGTGACTTTATTGCCAAGGCTGCAATTGATAAAGCTAAGACTAGATGGACAATGCTTTGTTGTGTGCTAAGATGGAGATTTTCAATAAGGAGAATCATGGCATCCAAGAAAATTGAAACTGAGGCAAGAGGTATGAGTAGATACGTTAAACCAGTTATGCCAGGGTGATCGAATCAGGGCTCTTAAGTTTCATGCCTTTCTGGTTCCTGTCAGTAAAGCTAATTGGAAAACAAGTTGATCCTGCCCGAACTCAAATTTCTGTGTGCAGTTGTGAAGTTGTAGGAGAACAGATTAGGTTTAGCTTTAGTAGTAGGTTGTATGAAATGGGGATATTTAGGCTTGAGACCTTTAAGGTCTCCTTCTGCCTGTTTTGGTTTTGGAAGAGATCCAAAATGTACATTCATGAGTTATTCTGTATATATCAGGAATAATGCATGGCTGGTAGCAAATGCAATGCTTCACCTGAAGTTTCTATGGATAAGCTTTTTCTTTTTCTTTTAAATAAATTTTCAATTCACTTGTAGTTGGGCCAGCCCATTCTTTTAACTTGGTGCCTTGTCTAATTCTCGCCCAAGCATTATCAATTCCCATTTTTTAGCTTGGTTATTATGGGCATGCCTAACCAGAAGCAACAACGCATTCGGTGGACAACTTCATGATCTGAAGCTATATCCTTCACCACACCCTGCAGCTTGTTGGATTCGTCCACCTCATACTACTGTTCGTCGAACCTAACAGTTATGTGGCTGCCTGCGTTATGGCTCAGCCATGCCACTTGGACTATCTAAAGCCCTTGTTGCTGAAGCTCGAGCTTTTCTGCACGGATTTATCGATGCCTCAGCTTCTTTCTTGTCCAAGATTATAGGTGAGTATGACTCTCTAAGCTCCTAATTAACATCCTAAGCCTGAAAACATGCTCTCCATGGTCTCTCAATCATATCATATTCATGAATTTTTCTCGCAAATTGAGCTGATAAGTGATATCTCCTGGTGTGTATAATAGCTTCCACTGTGCCCCTTCTTTTATTAGAATATTAATTCGTGATGACAGGATAAGAAGTGGTTACCCCGCATGTGTATCATTTTCATTATTTGCATAAATTGCTCTTACTGTCAAAGGAAAAAGGAAAGAAAACTGGACAGCAATGTCATCTCTTCCTTTTATCTTCAAGACAATTCAAAACCTTAGTAGTTGTCAGTTAGGGTGCAGTTGTTCAAGCCGCCATGTTTGATGAACACACTAGTAAGACCAACTGCTGTAACCATTTGCCTTTGAAATAATGATATGTATGTCAATAAAAATTAGGATGCAATTGAAAACTTTAAAGGCGACCTTGATTTAAAAAAGAAAAGGAAAGCTAAAAACAAGAATGAACTTCAATAGTTTGTATCTTTAATTTATTTACTGTGATCTGTGAAGATATACAACAATCTTAGTATAGAAAATCTAATTACAAGACCCTTCTATCTATGCTTTTTCAGCAAAACTGAAATTTCCACTGCCTCATGGAGCCGGAATACAACAAAATACATTTCCACCCTGGTAAACAGTCAGTCAGTAGTATTAAGTGTAAAAAAGAGCTAATGCAATTTCACATTTTACAAGCTTTGTCCTCCTTGCATACTTCACCACCCTGAAAGGGGAGCGAAATAAATAGCATGTTAGCATCAAGGTAGGTTTTGCTTGTGACAGTATCTACTCGCCCAGGTATGTTCAGAATCTCTTAGTGCGTAAACATGGTGGCCAAAAAGGGAGTGAACAGAATATGTGCACTATAGCTTACCTGTTTTTTCATTCTCGCTTCCAGAACATCTTCCAGCGAAGGCCGACCTAATAACGAGAATTACATAGTTAGTTCATGCATTTCACATAATGTATATCAATCATTTTTCTCGCGTAGGTAGATATCTCGTCATAATACTAATGTCTAATGGCATTTGAAGAGCACATGAGTTACACATAGGACAATGCATACCCATATGTAAGATGAAACATCAAATCTACACCAGTTCATATAAAAGAGGATTGAATACCTGTAATTTGCATACGGTACTTAGCCCAAACTGCATACACTGCATTAGCTACGACTCCAATCTGCAATACCATATTTGCTTATCAGCAAAAATATGGATACATAGCTCTCTACTGAGACACTTTACATTTGTGGAAAGAATACGAAAGCTTACAGGTTTGTACTTGGTGACAGCATAAACCCATCCAAGTCCAACTTCTTCATACAGCCTTCTAAATGCCTGAACATGTTCAAGTGGAGTCATAATTACAACTCCAAAGAAATTAAAGGCACGAGTATAAAATTTTTCAAATGATGATGCGAAGTAATTCATTACTGCATAAGCATATACTCTGCAAAGTTATCGGAAGACTTACTTCAACACTGGTGACAACAGTTCCATCAGACTGAATTGCATGGATAGTCCCCATAGCCTAATCAAGAAACATTAGCTCTATCACATGGTCATAGAAGCAGTCAATCCCCAAATCATAAAGCTATTAAAATTGAACACCCTTTGTTCATTAATTCAACTCCTCTCCGTTCCATTTCACACCCAATAACATATGCAATACCAAATTCAAAGAATTTAAAATGTTTCTCCTATCAAAATTGCTCCAACCTCATTTGAAAAGTATAGGTGCAGAAAATGGCGACCACGTAAGCCGACTATCAGATTTCTAACATTTTCACAACTCTAGGTAAGCCAATTTATTTATTTTTTACATTTGATGCCGATTTCTATTGACAAGTGGAGGTTCCTTATACAGGTCTACTCTAAAATGTATCTTGAATCTTTCAACAATAGAAACTAACATTAACATTGGTCCATCCACAGACCACAGACGTGAGACAATTATAAAAAGATGCAATGGTTTAAGTACATACAGTTTTGTAGTCGATTCCTTGATTGTCCTCAGGAGAGTAGTCTTCCGAACTTATATCAACAAATTTGATAGTCCCATACATTTTATTCCTTTCTGTAAGCATGTTTACCTAACAATACCAAACAAACAGAAGCACATCGGATTTTAACAACGATAAAAATCGGAAAAAAAACAACAGAGTTGGCCAGGGTACCTGGGTTTGCTAGTTAAATGATACAGACCTCTTTCATACAAAGTGGGCAATCTCCATCATAAAGCATTTTAATCTTCCAGTTTCCAGACAAATTTTCATTCTCTGATGATGTTTTTGATTCCACTGTAGCGTCTGTATTAATCGCACGAATACCATTGTTGAATCTCGTAAATGATTTATCGAAATTCCCATGTTGGAAATTGTCTTTTTTTTTATGGTTATGAGTGATAATTTTTGTATGAAGTGGAGAAGATTCAAGAGAGGAAGGAAATCTGGTTTTAATAAGTTGAGGGTAAATCGAAAGAAATTTAGGGTTCCTTCCCCTTTCAACACATACAACAGTAGCAGCTCTCAAAGCCATTGTTTCTTCGGGTTTCTTTTTCTTTTCTTGAATTTGAATTGTGGTGGTTGATCTTTGTTGTTAACCATTGCCCACAAAAAGAATGATTAGTGTACAAGCGTGGTCCACGTTAGTCTAAAGATTTATGCGGACGTGGGTATGGTTTATTTATGGGGAAAATTATTACGAGCCCAATTATTTCATTTTATATATCAAAAACCCAACCATAAAATTTCATACTCCCTCCATCCCACTATTAAGTGACCTGGTTCAAGTTTGCACAATTTTTAAGGCAAATAAGGGGAAAGGTATTTTTAAGCACTTTTTACAATTATACCTTTATGGATAATAAATAGTGAAATTTTGAAATGATTTATCTCTCAAACTACACCACAGATGTTCGCAAACTTTGCACCATTGAAAAGCATTTTAAAACCTGGCGAGATTGGGGTATACCCAGATTAATTGGGGTATACCCAATTTTAAGTGGACTCTTTTTTAAGGGCAAAGGGGGAGGACTATGGGTAAAGTTACAAAACTACCCTTTCCCATTATAACTCTAATTACTACCCTGAATCAGTTTTCATTCTCTTCATTTCATCTTCTTCTCTTCTTCTTCTCCTCCTCAAACACATTACCGGCTCCTCCATCCCCCACCACCGAAATTCGTCGATTAATTCGTCGTAATCGTCGATTCCAAAGTTCCGATTAATCTTCAAAAATGGATCCGCCACGACCTAGAGCAAGTCGTATGAAAGACGTTAATCGAAAACCCAATGAGTATAACCCTGGAATTGCAAGTTTGGTTCAAAAGAAAGTGAAGAAAAAAAAACGGTTGAAGAAGGAGAATTTGCGATCATTTGAAACACGAGAAATGGTGCGATTAAGAAAGTAAGGGCCTACTTAAACTCACTCCGATGTTCAATTTCATGTTTGCATGTCAAATTAGGTTAGAAAAATCGAATGTTTGAATTTGCAGTTATTTGGCCGGCACGGTATAATGCTATTGATCCCGCCAACATTTCATATTTAAGGTTGGCCGGCAAGCTATTAGGTTGAAGAACTTGTCGGCTACTTAGTATTTGTAACTGCTACTTGCATAGGTGGCCGTAAAGGTATTAGGTTGAAGAACTTGCCGGCGTCTTTTTGTTTTTGTTAGTCGGGTCGGTTGTGAACTTTAGCCTTGCGCTACGTGTTCAATTTTTTGTTGCGTCTCCCGATGCCTTTAAGTATGAAAGTCGGAATGGTATTTTGTCAAAACCATTAGGATGTATGTTAGCCGCAATGTATGGGTAATATACCTTGCCGACCCTGTAATGTGGAAAATCCTTGTGTCATATTTGTTATAAGCCGACAAGTTATTTGAATGATACCTCGTAGGCTATTGTTTAGCCGCATATATGTTTTAGTCGAACCTTCCTAGTTGTTCCGCCAGGTTGGTTGTATTTGACGACCTATGAGCTTATATTATTTTTTCTTATTCGTTCTTGTTCGGGTTGCAAAAGGAAAAGCGAAGCGGCTACGAAAGCTCTTAGTCCTCCTTCAAGACCTTCTCGTGTTGTTGAAAAACTCTTGACTTCAACACATCGAGGGGCATACATTGTGCCGGGAACGCTCAAGATCCGTGTACCTAATGATTCTGAACCACCATCTAACCCGAGTGATTCGACGACACTCCAGATGAACACCAATCAATTTCATCTGGTAGAAGAGGTGATGATAATGATATTGATGAAAGAACTCTGGCTGCTGGAGGAGGTAACAATAATGATGATGATGGTGATCAGGACATGCCTAATGTTGGAGGAGGTAATGATGATGATGGTGATGGTAATGGAGATAAAGATAAGGATATCGAAGATGAAATTGTTGAAGAGGCAGTGGAACAAGAAGAATAAGAAGAAGAAGGAGGAGATGGAGATGGATATGGAGAACAAACTCTAGCTATTGTTCAACAAACCGAAGCTTCAACTTCAACTGAAACCGGAAAGAAAAAGAGGGTGATCACTAAACCATCTAATTCCCACATGCCTGCCCTCACTTGATGGTTACACTTTGAAAAATAATGAGTCTCCAATGGGGACCCCAAGAGATGGTGGAAATGTTATTTTTGGATACAAAAACTCATGGACATGTACGATCCATAATACTATCGTAAGTAATCTCAATCCATCTTTGTTTTTTATTCAAGTGTGTATCTATCTTCAATTTGCGTCAAGTGTTTGTATTTCTTTTCCTTTTGTTTTTTTGGTATTTAGGATCACAAGCATGTCGTCCGTCTCATGAGGCGCCATGTTTCATGTTCAGTGACTAAGACTTGGGATCTTAAGGATGAATGTGAGGAGGTGCAAGTGATTGTCAAGAACTCCAGGTTGTGTCCTGCGGTGGAGAGTTCGAATATTGAGCATGATAAAGTTACCGTATCTGCATTCTGTGAGAGGTTCTACGGAGAGACTGATACAATGTTATTCCCATTCGGTGAGATAGCGATAACTCCCGATGATGCTCATCAAATTCTAGGCCTCGAGGTTGAGGGAAAAGCAGTCAGTGAGGGCTTCGATGATAATTTTGATTTCAAGGATATTTACAAATTGAGCCAGAAATTGTTCGGTTGGAATCAGATTGAGATGGAGGCTATACTTGAGAAGAAGGATGGTCGTCTAAGCAAGAAGTTTAATCTGAAGAAGTTGAGGGACACATTATGTGAGACCAAGAAAATCTTTGATAAGGAAGGAAGGGTGAACCCGGTGCGAATCAATGTTACCGCGTCAGCTTATTTGCTATACGTCCTGGGCAAATGTATCTTCCCCGACAGTTCTGGAAGCTTGGTCGACGCCAGTTATATGCAACTATTGGATCCCTTAGATAAGATGCATGAATATTCTTGGGGTACTGCGGTGGTCGCCTTCTTGAACAATGAGTTGACAAAGGGTTCTAGGGCACTCACTGCGCAAGTTAACTGAAACATATGTCTCTTCAAGGTAATTTTATTGTCTAAATCATTTATATTTGCAAAATTCTCGTAAGATAAGATTCTTACTAAACTTTTTTTTTTTGCATAGGTTTGGATATATTTGCACTTCCCTTCTTTGGTGAAAGCCAACTCCTACATCAAAGTGGATGCGAATGTTGCGGTTAATAAGCCAAGAGCGCAAAGGTACAGTTTTAAGGGTACTCAGGATAAGGAAATGCCACAAAATCTTATCAAACTCCGAATCGCCATTGACAAATTAACCGCGGAGGAGGTGATATTTGATCCGTATCGAGATGCTAGAACTCAAGGTTTAATCCAAAGGAGAGATGAAGTTACATTATACTATGGACCCTTGTTGTTGTGCTCCTGTGGATATTCAATGTACGATCCACATCGGTAATGCGATAATTGGGTTACGTCCCAAGAAGAACCTCATTTCGATCAAGAAAAGCCGTTCTTTCTCGTGAACGAGGCTGAATTCACCACGTCCCGAAAAACTATTAACGTCTCTTACACTCCAGCACCAGTTCAAGAACATTGGAACGATAGACGTAAATGCAAAATCGATGTGAGTCTTTTGGACGAGGTGACCACCCTGGCCATGAAGCTAGTGAGAAATACATGACGTGGTACTTGGGTTGGGCTCGTCCTCGTGATTAGGGGAACCGACTGGCTGAAGAATTGGCTCGTAAGAAGAAGATGGCATCGAAAGACCCAAAGAACAAGTCTTAAGAGCATTGTAAGTATTTTGACTTGCTCGCTCTTATTGTTTTAAGATTACATTATCGAATCAATCTATTAATTGTTTGTTGTTTAATTGAAAAAAGAAGGAGCATTTGAAGACCCTTGTGAAGGTGATGTGTTGCGCGAGAGAAAGAAGAGAGCCTTTGTCAATTGAAGAGCAAAGTAATCAAATTGACTTTGCTAGCAATGTTGACAATGAGGATGTCACTGAACTGTTCATGCAAGCTGAGGTCAAGTAAAGAGGAAGAAAAAGCTAGAGAGAAGCACAAGCCAAGATGAATGCTGACAAAAAGAGGGCTCGTAATGGTCGTGGTGGTGAAGGTAGTAGCGGTGGTGGTGTTCCTAAAAGGGGTCGTGGTCGGTAATTAGTGAATGAATGCGTCTCTAGTTTATTTCTTTAAATTGTGTTGGACAAATGTTAAGGTTAACGGTTAGACAAATGTTTTTTTTTTAAGGTTTATGGGACATGTTTTCGTATTTTGGACAACAAGTGTTGGATTTCTAGTTGTCGAATGAATGGTTTGTTTAGCTACGTAAAGTTTCAATACTTATGCTTATGATGCTTATTTTAGGTTACATTTCCGACCACATCAAGTCTTGGCGGGGGTTTGAACTGTCAGGTGTCATTTTGACACACCACATTATTTGTATACCGAGGGTCGGCGGGTAATCGATCGAACCTAGCCTACTGTTAATCAAAGGCATGGTATTATATTATAGACCTTGCCGGCTAACTATTGCAGCAAACACCTTCTCCCGATGCCTAAAATCATCAAAGGCCTGGCATGGTAACAAAATTCGACCTTTTGCGGCAAATTCATAGCCCAAGATGGTAACGACCAATACATTCCCCATGGATACACGAAGAAAATGTTCTTTCCGATGCCTAAAATCATATAAGGTCGGCATGGTAACAAAATCACGACCATGTCGGCGGTGCGTGGCTCGAATAGTTGACAAATAAAAACCTCGGGCAATTTTAAAATTCAAATTTTTTGAAAGTACAATTGCATTGATTGACTTGTACTTATGCACTATAACGGCCAAATTTGGGCACCATCCTATTAATACACTACTTATCTCTACAAAGCAACACACAACTATTTGCATATACTCTCCAAAGCTTATATCATCATACACTCCATCTAACTCACCCAATAGCTCCATACAAGAAATGGCATCATTTGATTCAAACGAAGATTTGGCAATCACCAAAGCATGGTACGCGAAAAACTCGAGTTAGACGTCAATCCTCCGTAAGGGTGGATTCCGTAACCTTTTGGGCTAGGGTACACAACAAATTTAGCCAAGAATTTGGAAATCCTAATGGAAGAAGTGTTCAACAAGTCCATGATAGGCACCTAGTCATCGAAAATGAGATACTTGCTTATTTAGCTATCCAAAACCAATTTTCAACGCTCCTACTTTAACTTGTCCATTGAACAATTTGTAAGTTTTTTTGTGGTTTATTTTACGTGATCAATGTTGTTTGATCTTCCTACTAAACACCACTAACAAAGTAAGTTTGTGTTATGTTTTTGTAGCATGAAGTCGCCAAAGCGGCGCTACTTGGAGGAAAATGGGAAGCATTCGCATTCGATGCAAGCTATCAATTCGGGAATCCAAAATCCTGGAGTATGCCCCAGATGATGGAGGGTGTATCATCCTCGGGCGAAGACTGATGGCTTTAGAAGTTTTTGTATAGGTTTTGTGGGTAGACCTCTATGTAAACCCTCACGAGACTATAACTCGTCCACTAGGGTCGCTAGGGTTCAAAGGCTTGTGCACATGCTAAGTGCATTCGTTTTTAAATCGACAAGGAGTTAGGTTTATGTTCCAATCAATGTAGTAACCAAAATTGCATGAATAAAGTGAATTACATCTTCCCATTTTCTCTTTTCATTTGGTATAAGTACATGCCTAAGAAGGTTACAAATCCTTAGCATGCCGACCTACAGTCACCTGCAGTGTTAAAAAATTATGTGTATGCCGACCATATGATAGCCGACATTGTATGAAATATTTACATGCCGACCGTAAAATTGTCTGGCCCAAGATAGTCGGCGTAATCTTCACTGAAGACCATTCCCGGCCTAAAAGGGCTCGCGTGTTATTCATCCGCGGATTATGTCGGCTAAACTTAGTCGGCATCCCATTCAAATGTCGACCACTGCCGGCGGATCTTAGTCGGCACCTTATTCAAACTTGACCCTGCCGACCTTTCATATTTTCAAAACTAAATTTTTTGATCGAAATCGAACTCATAAGATGTAGATAAAAGGTTTAATCTACTCGAATTCATAATTTCAAATTTTAATCTAAACTCAATTAATTAACCTAATCATAATTTTTAG
>JAJJWW010012909.1:0-96321 GCA_023531295.1 Papaver armeniacum | reverse complement strand
ACTTGACACCATTATAATTGAATTTTTTAGGTTTTGACAATTCATGTTGTTACATAAACTCATCATGTGAAATCTGGCCCAAAGAATTCCAATGCCTAAAAGTCGAGTATATGATACTTGATGTCTCTTTGATTTTTTTTTTTATTATTTTTTTAATCATGGAGGGAGATAAACTTATAATGGTCACTAGAATCCCATACATATTGAGTTGTTCATCGACATAAAAATATAGGTAGATAAAGAAGTAGAGAAGAAAAGCCAATAAACAAAAATGTCATATATGAACAAACCGCTTATTTTGAGCTAATAACCTATGGTGAGGGTTAAGATAGTAACCCATGAGAAATTACTTTATATCGTATGATCAATGAGAAATTATTTCTTGAAAATAATTTCATGATTCTACATTTAAAAGCCTTTATGTATGTATAATACAAATTAAATCATGGAATAGTCCTCTAGTTTCTTATATGGATTTGTAATTTCTCATGGAGTTCCCATTGATATATCATTAATATCCCATTGCTTTCCCCAAAATCGGCACTCGCTTGAACTCCGTCATTTTTCATTAATCCGATATTGGCACCTTCTGTGTCAAGTTAAGAGCCACATGATATCCCAACTAATTCAAAAGAAATGCTCCAGCATACCTGCCAACCTAGTGACCCCATAATATATCCTTATGACTTGCCTTAAGTGATGGACTTTTCCTAATAAAGTGTATGTAAAGGAAACCTTAATGACTCTTTCAAAAAATCACATTTTTAACAATGTAATTTCTAAGAAACCCATAAAAAAAGACGAAAATTGAGAATTAAGTTAACATCAACAAATTAAATTACGAAGAGACGATAAATTAATTTTTTTTAGTGAAGAAAACCCCTAACTAAAAAAATCAAAACTACCTTTACACCAGATTTAACAAAGCTAGGATATCCTTAAGTAAATTTGAGCTACTCATATATCCTGAAAACAATCTTAGCAAAGCTATCAAGGTTTATCCTCTAGAGAGGATGAGAGAGATGCCTTCTTAAAAGCTTCTCCAACACCCCGGTCCAACTCGATATCTTATGTTGGAGTCCTACTTTTCATCAAATAATAGAATCACTATTTTTGTCATTGAAGCATGGAAAGTTTCAGTCTACCCAACCTACCTAAGTAAGAATGCCATCCGGGGAGTCGAATCCACAAATACATGGTTGAAAACCATGCTCTTCCATTTGAGCCAAGACAAGCAGAAAGCCATTTCAAAGTATGGGGATACAATATGACGTAATACAAAGTAGATTGAGCATTACCCATTAATACAAGAGTGGGTAAACATTACCCATCTATAAACCTCTTCAAATGTCTGAACTATTAAATTGATAAAGATAAAGATTAGAAAGAAGCCAAGGACATATGCTTACAGGTAAAGAAAGCAAATCGAATTAAAATAATTAAACACCTTAAGTTTCAATATCCTTAAAGCTGGAACTCGTTAAAAAACAAATCCATTAATACAAGATGGTGCAATCAAGATACTAAATGCAAGTATTAGGTCAAAAAACAAAAAATCTATGCAAAAATCTACAATACTACAATAAAATGGAGCGAATTTAGTGAACAAAATTGTCTAGCAAAACGTGATTCTTAGAAAATGCGTGAAAGAAATACAACCAAGGGTTTATACCTTTCATCATCACTAACTTTGAATAATTTAGAAAAACTTGCTATATCAAAGAGTAATCCTTGGATCTCTTTTCTTGAAATAACAATCTACTTGATGTACATGTCCAAGTCGCTTCCTCATAAATAAGGAATGCTCCGTAAGTGCAATACCTAAATTCCAATGAAAAGTAAAATTAAAAAAAAAAAAAAAAAACAAAGGTGGGTTATTACCATTTCTATATAAGAGCCTGCCGCATAAAAATAACTAAATAAAATCAAAAACAACAAAGCCGAAACAGAATTTGAGATTTAATCAAAACCTCTATGTAAAATGAGAGCACAATGATGCAAGTCAAAAGTCAATAACCCAAATTAGTTTAATAAAGAAACTATATATAATTACAAACCCTATTGAATCCAAAATCCAAAATTAATAAAATAAAGATCAAAATAAAATAAAAAAGATGCGTTCTATAACGTGGTAACTTTACCCGATAGAAGTGTTCAAGGATGCATAACTATTTCCCGATTTTATGTTATCACCAGAATTATATCAACTAAGGGATTGTGAAACGGGCTCCAGATTCCAAGTCCTTATCTATTTAGACTCAGAGGAATGTCCTATGAACCTCCTCGTAATCATCTCTTTAAGCTGTGTGAACTCTTATAGATTGTAGCATCATTAATCTGCCAAAAGATTAAGTCAAATCTAAAATTAAACATGATGTTAAAGTGCTTCTCATTGTTCCACCTAATCTAAAAGCTCATCTCTTAAAAGAAGAATGATACTTATACATGAGACTCTGCAAATAATAAATACTGATGACCAAAAAAAGAATGTAAGTTATTATCGCGGCACAAAAAGAACACCAATGACACTGCCTCATATAAGTTACCTTATCAACGTAGATGATTTGACAACAAAGGTTCCTCCAAACTACTCCGCTAACCTAAACTACTTATACTAACCCCACTAATCACCAAATAAACTCACACTTTAAAAGAAGCGACCCAAACTAATAATTAGATCACACGATCAACGTATCTAAAATTGAGAGTCATAACCAACCTGAAAAACCATTGCACAAAAGAATCTTCCACTTAAATCCTATGATTGATGCGAGGTGTTAGTTGAGATCATATCTTTGATAGCACCTTAAAGCTTGCATGGAGGCCAAAGTCTATGCATTAAAAAATAAAGTATTAAAACGTCGAATTTATTCAGACACTGGGTAAAATGCATAGATCTACTAAATTTGAGTAGGATTATTATCATAGCTCAAATGCATAGTATTATTGCATACCGGATTTCACAAAGTCACCCCCGAGAAATATTGTTCTCAAAGAACCTCATCATGCCCCGTCCAATAAAGATGATTTACAATGAACATTTCTTCGCAAAGAATATGTTGTCCTAAAAGATTAACACCGACTTAAAAATCAATCACATTATCCTTCTATGAAAACCATTCTCAAAGATAGTCACACCTATACACCCGTGACCAATAATATCATCAAATATAGGCTCCTAACGTATTACACTATAGAATATTTTGGATGAAAACCACTCAAAATTTTAGAGTCTCTCAATGCATGGTTGGAACCTACTAAATTCACCCTCCACATATTTAGAATGACTAAGAACTATTACATGTGAATAGAATTATCTATCACTCTAATGTTTAGCTTGCACAAATAAATACGGATGTAAGAGTCGCATATTGAGAATGATTGTACTTACTGCTTAGCTTGGGGCAAGATACACCATAAGTTAGCCAAACCAAATTCCTCAAATCTAAGTG
This sequence comes from Papaver armeniacum, assembly GCA_023531295.1. Classification (NCBI taxonomy): domain Eukaryota; kingdom Viridiplantae; phylum Streptophyta; class Magnoliopsida; order Ranunculales; family Papaveraceae; genus Papaver; species Papaver armeniacum. The sequence goes on along the minus strand of JAJJWW010012909.1, from coordinate 92,869 downwards.
CACCGTGGAAATGGACGACAACAATGAACAAAATATTGCAAAACATATAGGGTATAATAGCTCAAATAACTTACACTATCTTCACCATTTTGCCCAAATTCATTAGCATAGGTTTCATCACCTCGAGAATTTTGGATTCTCGAACACACAAAAACATGGGTAATCATACCACGAATAATCTACATAGAGTTAATGTCAGATGTTCCCTAAAAGTACACTAAATCATAAATAAAAAAAAAATGAAAACCGCCATTATCGCACAATAGGCCCGATCATTCCCGATCTCTCGAAGGTGTTTGCTTTCAACTGGGTTTAGCTCATGGAAGCTCCACCAACATGCTCGATTAATTCTATATATTCACTCAAGGGAGTACTTCCCGTACCGCACTCAAAATTTACTAATTAATATAGTAAACTATCAAATTTGTTACCAAAATCAGACAGCAATATATGAACCTGCGCCTCCGCCTCACAAATTGCAAATGAAAGGTATGTTATAATACATCCCAAATAACTAAAATTATCGTTGCACAACTCCCGTATATCAAAGCCCAGCTATTAAAATCGTAAATGAACTTCCTCGAGGCAAGAGACTAATAATGTACATTGTGGTTTTTATATGCACCCATTACTTGAAAGATATTGTTTGTCATGTTTGACCCATTGTCATTATAATATTCATAAGTCACGCTATCTAGTTACCTCGTATGTGTGTTCATAAAACATAAAAATCATTAATACACTTTAAAAATTGATGAAAATCCAAAATATTAACAAAAACTAACCTAGATGTCACCAACAAAGCTTCATCTCCGCCATTTAACTCAATTAAAAACAATAGAAGGAACAATAGTATGTCGAAAACTCATTTTCTCATTCTTTAAGGTTCTTAAGCTCATAAGTTATAAATCATTCCTCGTGAAACCATGATATCGGGATGTTGCCTCTTTCCGATTCTTACTCGCTAACAACAACGTCAATCAAAGCTTTGAATATACCTCAAATCTCAACAAATCTTTTCCAAATATAAAATACAAACACGAAAACTTTGGGATAATAAGACAAAGAATGTTCAAGGCATTTATTCAAACAAATTTGTCTCAAACCAAATTGTGATGGTAGTATATATATAATAAAAGACTAAGCACAACCGTAGTATATACAGCTGGGTAACTTCCCACGATACCCTCAAAAACGTCAATGAAGTACTGCTTCCTATAAAACTCCCCTGGCCAGGTAAGATCTCATAGCCTCCCGCACAAATAGAGCAAATATGGTTAATCTCGCTGATCTAGACATGAAGAAGATTTCATAAATATTGATCTTGCTTAATATGTGAGGGGAGAAACTTTAACAATCTAAATATTCAAGTATGTTGGTTCAATGAATTGGAATCAAGAGCCCTATTTATGTTGTTGTTTAATTACCTTTAAGTTGTTGTCACTAAAATCCAAAAACCCTAACTCATATTTTCTTGATTGCATCACCTGTTGACTTAACGGACCAAGAATTCAACAATCAGTTCACCAAAAAGATAAAGCTACAAACACCTAATGAAGATAATAACAATGAAACCATACAAAACTAATAAGATTCAAAAATCAAATGTAAATCCGAATCAGAGTGATTTATTACTCGAGAGGCAAAAGAGCGAAGAGCGAGAGAGTGTTTGAGAAATCAGACGAGAAATTTAGATTTTACACGAAGAATCGTACCCACCCCATATTTCTGCCCACCCACACCCTCACTAAACTAGCCTATAAAAGGTGGTGGGTGATCCATGATGTCCACCTTCAGACTTCACATACTCTTTGTAATCATCCTGCGTATCTAGTAAATTGAAAATAAATAAAATAATCGCATTCATGATAGATGTGAAATATGACCACCTGGAGGATAATAACAATTAACAACATCAGAAAGTAGCGTTTTCATGATAGAAAAATAGTTTCTTCACATTGGGAAGCTACTATCTGCAATGTTCTTAAAGCCATTTTCGTTTCTACATTGCTCGAACATACCAAACACAAAAAAATAATTAAGATGCCGGATGAACCTAGTTGCTGGCTTAGTGATCTTGTTATAATGAAGTGATGAACACGTAAAAGAACCACTAATTAGAAAAAGGCAGTTCTTATAGATATTATAAAATGACCGCACTTGAAGGAAAAAAAAAAGACCAATTAAGCTCTTAAACATGCCAAATAAAAGAAATATTAACAAATTTTGATAAACAACGCCTTACCGATGTGCCAAGATAAAGTTCTTGGTCCCATAAATACTTGTTTGTGTCTTTGTTTCCATGTGCCGCAATAGAAGTGAGACAAGAGGATGGTAATTAGAATATAAATTAATTCAATGGTATCAATGAGTTTGGGATTTTATAAATTAATTCTACCCTAAGACAACAAAATGTAATTCTCGACTTTGGTTCTTGATGATTGATTTTGGTGCCTCAGTGACAAAGTTTCACTCATAACCAACAAAAAATTTTTAATGGCTAATATACAAACATGAAAAAAATATCCACATTCAGATCCTAAACTCTCCCTTCAATATCCTTCTGTCTTGGTTCATGTTCTATTGAAGCAAGAACCAAAAAGGGCCTTACCGAAAATACCCAATTGAATCGAAAGCATGCTATAGGATATGAAGGTGACAACCCCAAAATGTTGTCAACAACAAAACCCCATGAAAAAGAGTTTGTAATGAGACTATCAAATCGCGATTCCCACTTTTGCTCAACGATTCTCAAAACCCAAAAAACAATAACCATAAGCATTTGATAAACACATGTTAAACAACAAATATATTTCGATACCACAAAGCACAAACCCCAAATCCAATTAATTACACTAAAAGAATAACAAAAGGAATACAAACATTCTTCTTCTCCTCCTTTACTCAAAACATCATCAAATTAATTCCACTCCAATTATGTTTAAAAACAAAATTATTGTAAAAATTTTACCTTTCGCTTTGAAGAAATTTGAGTGGAACTGCCTGATGGCCCTTCCAAAATCAAACATATATCATCAAATAACTTGGCTTGAAAAGCGAAACAGAGTATAGAGAGAAAGAAAATGAGAAATCCACGACCTTATGGATGTGAACCCTATACCGAAATGTCAACCAAAAATTAAAACCCTAAACCCTAAATTACATTTTTATTAATTATCGAAGCCCCTAGTCAAGCTACTTTAGCCAACCTAATTATAAGAATTACAATGAAACCGGCATAAAACTTACATGTCAATCACCAAAGGGAATCTTGATAAGAGGAACCAAGAGGATAGAGAAAATGTGAGGCGCCGCAATTTAGGATTGGTTCTATCTTGAAGAGGATAGGCAATGTAAGTAATGATTCTCTACATTTCCATGAGTTGGTTCTGGTGCTGGTATTAAACCTTATGTCCAAGCAAATTGTATTGCGCCACCATAGCAGCAGAGTTAATACTTAAAAATGATAAACTTCGAACTTGGAATTAAATTTTAATAAAGGAAAAAAATATCATTCACCTTTATTCAGGAATATTGCTTCCGCTGAAACCTATTTCATATATAGGTGCCATATCATAGTAACATAGACCACCGCAAAAAATGAAAAATTCTTTGTTGATATGGGAAATGAAATAGCACAAAGCGTAAAAGGCATGTTTTAAAATCGAGACATATTATCACCGGAATGAATGGAACAGAATAAAGTCATGCCTAAGTGTGTGCATCTTCATCAATGGTGTCATTCACGCAGTCTCCATGGTCATAAGCATAAACATCTTTTGTTAGCTAAGGACAGTGTATGTAGGCTCAACCGCCTAATAAATGGCTTAATTTTTTTCCATCGAGTTTTATCTTGAATAAATAGAAATTTAAGACCCCGACAAAATTTCACCCTCCACCATACAACCAATGATCAATCAGATCTCCAATTGTTTCCATTTGCTTTATACACTCCTCATCAATGACAGCCTTCAGGCAAAGAAACATGATTTTAGGACACTTGCAAACAATACTTGGTATCAAAATGTAATTTCTAATAAATATAAAGCTCACGTATTATTTAATATAGTCAATTACTCTCATGGTTTAGGACACTTCCTAAAATATATTTGGTATCTTCGTCATGAAATGTAATAAATATAAAGCTCACACGTAATAACATAATACAATTACTTTCATGGCTTGTTTATGCTTGAGCCCACTCTCATGTCTTGTTTCGCCGGACTTTACAAGCCAATTGTGGAAACTTGAAAGAGAATTCAGACCTCATAAGCAAATTTTCCCACTTTGAATAAGCAGGAACATAAATTTCTATTGGGAATCTAAAACTCTACTTATATATGAGTAAAGTATATAAATGCTTTTAAAGTATGTCACAGACATGGATAATTATATAAGTAATACAAAATTAGTAGTTTTCCGTAATCCAAAATTCTCAGAAGATATTTTGGCAAATCTAGTGAATGTATTTACCTTGCACTACTTCAACAGAGTAACCTGTCAGATTTGAAAGAATCTCCACCACTATTGATGTATAAATGCTTGTCCCTTGTGAATGGGACATAAAAATGTGGTGAGATACCAAGACCCTTAATGTGATCAAGCCAAGGGATTGGTGAACTTCTAGTTCTCATGATTCTACTTTTTGGTGCAACTACCGCCATATTTAGAACTCCCCACAAATCTCGTAAATCAAAATACTAAGTTTTTAAAAAGTTCTCATAATCTAGAAAACCGATAAGAAAATGAATTCAGGATCTAAATCACTTTGTAGCTAAATAAAAACACAATAAAGATGTTGTATTTAGATGGAAAATGAGTAGATAATTGCTTCTTTGAGCAATTAAATAAAAGTATGTGATTGGGATTAGATCATATTACTCCGGACCTGTGCGCTGAGAGGAGTTGGAAAAGATCAAGCCAAAGAAAATGGAATGCTTTATATGGTCACTCCGTAAAATCGATTAGCAGACAATGAGTCGATCTCCTGAATCCCATATCTAATATATCTCTTTGAAGTTTCCAACGGTTTGGCCCTTCTGGTGTGATATATAAGCAAATATCGATTTCATTTTTCATATAATTAGAATAAGATAAATGATACCTTATGTTATTAAGCTCCAGAAAATCGGGTAAAATATCTCCTACAAAATATCATTTAGGACTATCAAGATGATTCTCGATTCAATTTATTATCTTTCTCATTAACCTACGAAGAAATATTTTTAACAAATAATAAACTCAACATAAAATATAAATAAATTTGGGAATCACAATCCGAAGTTAACAAAGTGTCATGCTTAATAACAACAACATAATCGAATCAAGTTCTCCAAGTTACTAACAAACACAAGCTCTAAAAATAAGATCATCTTAATCAGCTTTAATCACTTTCGAGGTATCAACATCATTAATATTTGTACTGCAAAAACAAAACAAAAATCATAAGAAAACAAAAGAAGAAGCAATACCTCTATACTAAAAAATCAAACTCCTCATCAAGCACCAATCAAGAAAATCTATCGCAGAAAGCCGAGGCCGATGAGCGAGAAAAAATTAGATGGAAGAGATGAGTCATTTGCCACTCTATGAGGCTTCGGATATGGATATGAGAGAAATAGAATAAAACTCCATATTATGCCAAGTGGGAAGAACTTTTTGTGTCAGGATGGCAATCAAAGCATTCACAATATAGAAATTGCAAGTAGTAGTATGAATAGGACCTCACACACCAAAAATAAATAAATGGTACTACAAAAAATCAAGCTAAAATAGTTTCATGATTAGGAGTACGAAAAGTTAATTTAAAATGTTACAATCTATAAAACTTCTCAATGGACGACAAAGCTATTTCGGCTTACCAACAAAGGACAAAACTTCCATCTACCACGGTGGTCGGCGGAATTTCTGCTATCAGGAATTTGAAACACCTTAGTTAATTGCTTCTCATTTTGGCTTTGGCTTTTATATTTTTTGTACAATTCAAATTCTCGTACGCAAATGTATACTTGTTGTTTTGGGGGCCACAAAATTAGAGATTAGTATTTGTTTTATTTGCAAACAAACAGATTTCTTAACTAATTTGAGGAGATTCTTAACTAATTGTTATCAAATAGCTAATTTGAGGGAAGATTTCTTAACTAATTGTTACCAAATGAATGACTAATATGTAGATAGTTTATAGGATCCATGGATTACATCTTGTATTTTAAGGCAAATAAACATTATAGGATCCATGGATTAAGAGATCGATTAGATTTGGCAAACACACTACTGGCCATTTCTTTATATCCTTGACTTAGATGGATTCCTAGCTAGATCCACTATTGACCCCTCAAGAAGATATACTGCTTGGTTCAGATGTTAGACTGCCCAAATGGAGAAGCACCACACCCCGAGAATTTCATCGGTTGGAGCATATATATATGTGTACAAATATCTATAGAAGCCTTTTATGGACTTATCTCGATGTCAAGATATATGTAATGGTTTAAAAATAAGTTATGCACCTGCACCCACTTAAACCTATAGAAAAATATTTCTAAGCTTTAATTTCAAGATGTAACTGGATAATACAATAGTAAATAGACACTTAATCAATGAAAGACACAAAGGGGACATAAAAGAAGCACCATTTATATAAAAACAAATTAAGAGCTTTTTTTGCAATTAAGAGTCCATGGGAAGTAATTTATGTTACGTACAATAGCCAATGGATTACCTTTCAGCTGCTCTTGTAGCATCTTTGATTAATTTTTCTCGATGCACATCGTTTTTCTCATCCTTCATAAACATAACAAAAAGTCAAAAACATAATAAGCTCACGGAACAAACTGTAAGCAAGTTTAATCCAATAAATTAATCTAGAATAAAAAAACCGACCTAAAATTAGAAAACATTTCTCCTATGGAGATGGTTTTGGACAACTGTGCAACATGCTTAGCATTAAATCAGTAAGGTCTCTTACTACACCATAATAATTAGCATCCTAAAATTTGAAGAGACTTTCATTAGAACCGTTAATGGCTGAGAAGAGGAGTAAATAACCCGAGAATTTGCTAAACCCTAACTCTGCCGAAAGACCCTTTGTGTTGGGATCCTAGTCCCACATTGGTTAGATGGGGCTTAATTGGTAGTTTATAAGTCACCGGGTTCCCCATCTAGTCAACCGGTTTTCGAGTTGAGTTCTACCCATGGGCTTATGATTTAGGAGTCGGTACCCTAACATTTGGTATCGAGCCAACCACCACAACTCATGCCCGCTCCACGGAAGGTGACCTATATGCTAAATTAAAGTGTTGGGGCACCTATGTATGGGCGTAGTTGTCACCGCCGCATTGAATACGTAGGAGTGAAGCGCCATAAGAGAAAGGGCTACCTTGGTCGTTGTCGATAGAGTGGGCCAACGGACGTTGGGTGCGAAGCGTGATGGGATGTTGGGATCCTAGTCCCACATTGGTTAGATGGGGCATAATTGGTAGTTTATAAGTCAATGGGTTCCCTCATCTAGTCAACCGATTTTCGAGTTGAGTTCTACCCATGGGCTTATGACGAGTTTAGGGCTGTTACCTAACACTTTGCAACAATCTTACGAATCTTAATAGAACCCATGCAAAGGAGTAACTAAATAATTTGAAATAAAAACGAATCAAAACTTACATATAAGAAAGTGATAATTAGGGTTGGTTGCAATAGAATTTCCCAGTTCGGACCTCTTACTAATCACCACAATATCTTCTTCGAGGTAAGAAACAAAACATGAATTAGCGAACCATATAAGACTATCTTGGAAAAATCAATCAAATTAGAAAATCATGTTCTTTTTTTGTTTGAAAGATAAATCTAATCGTTCGAATCTTCTTCGAAGTGTTTGCACTTTTGCAGAGAGGAGGAAGGGGGAGAAAAGGAAAAAATAAATAAAGATAGAAAGAGAACAGTAGAGAGAATTTTATAAGACAAATAAAAAACAACGGATCCGATGATCCATACATTAAATCAACGGCTTCGAATAGCCTAGAGCATCACCCCGCCCTATTTCTATAGGACCACACCCTTAAGCGCGTAACATAGCTTATCATTCTCGTCGTCCAAGTCTCGACGAAATCCAGACAATAAGGACCGCAAGATTACCCTCTCCAGCGAATCCTGTCCACCAATTGACTCTTTGATCAAGGAGTCAATTACCACATCTTTTTGTAACAATGACTAGGTATCATCGGGGCCTTACGGTCCCGACTCAACCTCCCATTTTATCTTAAGTGTACATATTCTGTTTTTTTGTAACAAAAAAATTAAGAAATATTACAACTGTGAAATATTACTCGGTCTTTTTTTGAAAATATTGTGTCACAGTATCATCACATGGTGACTTTACCTTTGTCTCTGATGTAATCGGGCAATACTACAACTTAGTTAATTACACAATTGATAACTTATATCATTTTTAAGGTACCCATCTTTCTATAACATCGGTACTAATAGAATCGATTATATTTATGCACACAAAATCCAACAAAATATATCTGAAAAAAATCAATCATTTAATTTAATTTCATCAATATTTATCCCTGATTAGTTTTAAATAAAATAATCATTATTGAAGACTAAAATAGAGAAATATAAATCTTTTTTTTAAAAAAAAAAGGAAAGGATCCATGTTGGCATTATTTCATAACAAAGGTAATTCCACCAAGCGGTTTTTCTTACTTACCCCTAATATGATGATATTTTTTGATCCTCATCGCTGGCGCAGAATCTATGTTGAATGGATGTGGATCATGTTTTTCGACTCCTTAAACATTGTTCTCGGATATTTCTGGCAGGAATCCCTAAACATTAGATGTGTTGTAAGACCCCAGGCCAAAAGAAGTGAAGCAATTAAGATAAGCGGCAGTTATAACTATGTGCCTAGCTTGGCGGAAGCTTGATGCCATTGTATTCTATATATTACCACTTCCCCGCACTTCCATTGAGAAAAAACATTTTAGCATCACCATATATCACGGAACCAATCACGACATTGTACGCTGACCATTGGCTCGAATTCAACTTCATGTTATTTTCATCAACTTTGAAATCATGCACTGCGAGTTGAAGGAACTAATATTCCTACATAACTTGTCACCAAAAACATTACTTCTAGTCAATTTTGGCATTAAAATATCTTGAAATCTTCAAGAGACTTGCCGTGATTTGGACTCTGAGTACATGATCATGCTTTGGCCTCTGAATGTTATATTTCCTGTACAGCTTAAAATGTGGATCATCACATATGTTTAGTCCAAATTTTAACCACAAAATGTTAAAATGAATTCGAATTAGCTGGATTCCAGTTTGCGTCACTAATACATCTTGTAGACATTTAAACCATTCCTCGTCATCTCCTAAAATTCCAAGTGCAATGCATGTAGCTTTGAACATACCGTGGATTTTTCGAACGTCATTGCCCTAATTGTTTTGAAGTGATCAAATGAGCTTACACCTGCTACAATAGTTAATAATAAAGAAAATATTATGGTTTACTTGTATTGGCCTGATGAAGTCATCCCTACAATAGCAAAATCATGTCTCCTTGCTTTCCATTTTTTTTGTCCCGCACAAAAGTTGTGGAAGTTCTTGATAAAGATATTCTTTAGTAGTGAGATTCTTATAATCGTACTCAAAGTATGCCATTTGATGTTGACCTATATTTCTCTTGAAATTACTAAGTTTATCTATTTATTTAGTTATGTCAAACATAATTTTTGTTGACGGGAAGATTAATTAATAGCCATACCATCTCGGTGGCCCAAGATACCTTGCATCATTGTGCTGTGCACCTCGTCTATTCTTTGACGATTAATGTTGCAAGATTATGACCTTTGTACGTAAACATCTCCTATACGCCATATATCTTAACATTAGCATGTCACTTGAACATTCTAGACAATGTGGCTGTAAGAAACAACAATGTGCGGACAATTAACTCTTTCCTTATCGCGTCGGAAACAGATTGGATATCCACCTTCATCCATATTCTCCTCGCATTTTTCATATATCCTCTGTTTTATTTTATTTTTAATTTTCATGCACATAAATGTCGTACAACATGGACCATGTAATAAGCAAAAATTCGTCACAAACAAAATTGGCAACCTGTTCAACTCTACAAATTTTCTCATGATCATTCAAGAATAAAAGAGCGTGATTATGTGGTAAACCACATTTCTGAAATTTAAACGTGAACAGGTTTACAATCAATTTACCAAACATATTCCTTTCTTTGATTTCTTTCATCAACGTGTCTCTCTTCAACTCGAGTACCTATGAGATCAGGACGATCTGAACCATATTGATAGGAGAGAAGCCCATCTTTAGTTTCTAGCTAGCCAACTTGGATTCACGGTCATTGTCAGGGAGATATCTGGATGGTGATTAAACCGTCTGACGGCCACTTAATCTTAACATATCTCTAACAAAGGCCTATGATCCATCACCAATAAAATTCGATGGAAAATAAGGCTACCTCCATAGTTGAGATTCTTCCAACATTCTGTCGAGCCTTTTATATTTTTGTGAGATTTCGCTTGTAGCTTATTCTAATTTTTCTTAAGATAATACATGCGGTAATGTTCAATTGAAACCTAAGCATCCACCAAGTACCCTTGAAAAGAGTATTTTGCTCTCAAGATGGTAGAATACTCGTTAGCACGCTGAAAAGACGGAAGATGTGAAATTATTTCAGAGTTGATCTTTTGTAGTATGTTTTCATGTGCGCCGATCAAGCTGCTTCATATCAGGACGCCAACTCAAATCGCCGTATGAAAAATTCAATATCAAATGCACGGGCAAGTATGCATTTTGACATTAAGAAATACGGGTAAATCCATTATCTGCCTTTAGGTGAAGTATAATAAATCCATCGAAACTTCACCTTCCGTTAGAAAATTGCAGTGCCTTTCATCCGTCAGATTCTTCGTAGTGCAAGGTAACTTTAACAACTTTCTCGGTGGGGCTGAATTACTCAAAGTCTCGTGTGTCTGGGAATACCTGGTGCAAAATACATTATGATGTGAGAGAATATCCACAGAATTGTTCAAGAACATCTTTATCCAGTGGAGGTATTTTTTTCCACACGTCCATCTAAATTAAGCTTGATTAGGAAAAACATCTCTAAATTGAATTGATCTTTTCTCTCGCGATTAACGCTCCATTCATGTGCCGAATTTCTCTACGCCCTAAAAATCCTTTCAGACCATTACCCTCCAAAACTATCTTATGCAGTTTGCAACCAAGACTGGTAAAAGTATTTGAAGTATTGTATTATTAGATGCGGTACCGGAATAACCTTGACATTAGCTTGACATCGTCTCCATCGTATAGATCTCTCAGTGCCTAGGGGGTTCAAGCAACATAGGTAGTATTACTTTTCCTTAGCGATAACATTTTCCAAATTTTGTGTCTTCTTGGATGATTTGTACAACCTCTCACCGATCCAATGTATCGCTCCCCATAGATGACATTTAATAATCCATTTTCCAAGATTATGTGGAAAAAATAAGTGTAAACCAAATTTTCTAAATTCAATGCTCTTTGTAACAACGTCGTAATTCCTCATCTCTCGACAAAAACCACAAAATTCATATGAATCATCCAATGCAAAATCTTAGGCGCGGTTGTCACGGTACACAATAGCGAGATATTTATATAGTGTATGCAGATGTATATAAATGAAGTAAGAAAGTACAACACTAGGAATATAATTCGGGAGCGAGGCTATATTTGACTATACATTGAACCAATAATACTAATAAATGAATCCACATTCGACATGCTAGCGTTAACAATCACATTTAGTATGTAATGCTTGAATTCCTTAGTACATTGACAGGTGTAGAATACACCGTATTTATTATCTAGTATTTATGCTTTCTTTGCTATTTTTCGTGTGAATTATGTATCTTATATTTGATTTTGAGTTTATTAGGTACTCTGGAGTCGCACGGACGAAAAGAAGAAGAAATAATCCAAAATTGAGCAAAAAGGGCAAACTTGTCATTTCATGAACACTACACTGGAACCCAAGTCAAGTTTAAGAGGAAATTCTCTTTGGAGGTACTAAAGATGGCCAGCCCATGTTAAGGGATAGTCGGGTTTGTGGTTAAAGAAAAGTACTAAAAGCACCAAAGAAGAAGCTAAAGGGTACCCATCCGGGGTGGTTCTTATGTTGGGTGTCTCAATCCAACCCATCCCATAACCTAAAATTGAGAGGTATGTCTCTCATTCATACTTCCACTGAAATTTAAAGCCCAGAAATTGCTGCTGCCGTTATCCGATGAACTGGAGAAGCGGTTGAAATGGGAATTTCTTTGATTCAAGATGGGTTTGATTTGATTGAGAAATTGGCGGTGGTGAAATCGGTGAAAGAGGGAGTCATATTTGGATGAGCTCCACCGGAAAGAAAGCAGAGGAGATGGAGAGTGTTCAAAGGGTCGATAAAGGACTAAACATTGAAGTCAAGAAGAACAAGAAGCTTTGAATCGGGAATTTGAGAGGAAGACATTGAGATTAAGAAGAGTGATGGGTTTGCCGTTGTGGGTCTACGTGGATTGATGGATTAATAAGGAGAATGGACAAAGAAGAGGAATTAGTTGAGATGTTGGTCAATTTGTGAACCAGAGAAGAACTTGAATTGCGTGGTAGTAGAGATCAGTGAGAAGATGGTGATGTTTCTATTGAAATTGATGGAAATTAGGGTTTGAAGAACATAATGAATCGGTACTGCTGGTGGTCTAATCATTGTATGGGAAGTTAGGGTTTGATGTTTCAATGAATTAATGGGTTTGAAAGATGAATGGGAAGGTTTAGAAGAAAGAATTGAAGTGAGTAATTGAGCAGGGAACTGGATCTGGTGCAATTTCTGGGTGTTGTGTGGAATTTGAACTGATGTGTAAATTGCAGGGTTGGAGTATGGTGGTGGTGCTGGAGAGTTACAGGAGCTGTAAGAAGGGTTGGAGGAGTCTGCAACGAGGTTGGAATAGGTGGGAGTGTTGGTTCCGTTGAGTCGCGATTGTGTAGAAGCTAATGGAGAGTAATGGCGGGGTTACGAGGATTGCGGATGGTGATTTGTATGGTTGAGATGAATCTGATTGGTTCAAGTTCGGTGCAATGAGTTGCTTCAAGGGTTCGAACTAAGTGAGAATTGGATGGATGGAGGATGAGAAATTGGGTTTTGGCTCGGAGTCAAGGCTGAAATGGAGAGGCAATTTTGGATGCGGATGCGTCTGATCTGAGATTGGGAGCCATGGCCAGGATGGTTACGCAATGGGTTTTAGTTGTTGTGAAGGTCGTGGAAGAGAATGGAATCGAGGTTCAGTTGGTGCTTGTGAGCGGTATACGAAGGATCTGACTATTGTTGAGATGAAATCAATATGAACCGAAATTGAGTGTGCTTGAAGCAGTCTTTGCAATAGCTGATCAGTGCAACAAAAGTGCCTGAGTTACTCGTAAAGTTCTTGTCAGTCTTTGTTGTTGCGGTGAAAGGCATGGACAGTAATCGGTGAGATGTGACAGAAAATCATGGGAATTGCGGTTGTTTCTACTAGCTTACAAATGTTCGCAGTGAAGATTGTAAGTAGGCCCCAGTACTATGCGGTAGCAGCTTGAATAAGAAATGGCAGTGATTGAGTTGATCGATTCTTGCCGTGGTGTTTGATGACCGAGATGATTCGGACAAGGAAGATGAAGAAGCTGGGAGGTTTGTGCTGTTACGAGATAGAGAAGAGAGTCTTATTAGAATGATTGGTGGTGCAGTATTGGTGCAATGGAATTGAGCTGAGCAGACATGGCAGGTTGAACTGAATGGAATGAATGGATTAGCACTGCAGGAGTTGAACCAAGTTTCGGTGCGCTACTATGGGTCAGCCAAGATGGCTAGCCAAGGAGTCGTGAAGCACAATGATTGTGCTGAACAATTTATGGCCTGTGCAATGGCTCAAGGCCTGGCAATTCAGCTCAATCAGCCAGAGAACAGCTGACTCACATCTGAGTCGTGACCTGACTCACACCCTGACTCACACCCTGACTAGGTTTGACTCGGTCTGACCGAGTTGAACCGAGCTGACCCGTTGACCCGACCGAGTTGACTCGTTGACCAGGGCGGACTTTGCGATCACTGAGACAGTTTCCGGTGACTTTTCCGGCCAAGTTCCGGCCACAATCCCAGCTTTCCGGCGAGCGTTTTTGGACAGAATTTCTACACGGGTTTCTCTCACTTGTGGGCTTGGTGGACTTCTAACTAATGGACTTTGAAGACAAAACCTAATTTTGGAAGGAGTAGAGCTATAAAAGAGAAGACTTTCTCAAAACACAAAAATCTTTTATCTAATATTCTTTTTCTTCTACTTTGTTTCTAGGGTTTAGAACATGATAGGGTTTCTCTTTCTCCTTGTTATGAACTCCATTAACATGAGTACCTAATTTATTATTGGTTGTGGAATAGTTGGATTTCACATAATATGATTCTTTGATTCAATATATTAGTTTTGTCTCATATTTATCGTTTGCAATTCTCACGAAAATATTGTTTTATGATTGATTGATTGTTTTGTCAAGTTGCAAATTGGTAGAAGTTCTAATCACATCTATTGCTAGTTTAGGGTTTATTATACGTAAAAGTGATATTCCTTGAATACAAGTAGCATAATATGATTATAGTTTGTAGTGATATATTCTTATGATCATATGTGAATCGTAACCTTTGTTAAATTGAATTAGTGCGCTTTCCACGTTCGATTGCTTTGATTGGCCTGATTTCATAGAACCTAATGCATCTAGGGAATTAAACTTGATTAGTGCTTTTACACATTAGGTTGTTCCTTTAGGTAGAATTCATATTCACATCTTTTAATGTGTTTGTTGATGACATGAGGAGATTTGCGGGATATTCTTGCGATCAAGGTATTCTAGGGTCTTTGATAAAAGTTGAGATTAAAATATCAATTCTAGTTATTGTGTTGAAAATATGTTTGTGAATGAAAACGAAATCCTTAACCAATACTTTCTCATCCTTGATTTGCGTTTTTACTTTTTTATTGTTTTGCTTTTATTTTATTTTTATTTACACCATCACAAAACCCTCGGTGTTTTATATAGGAAACCAAAACAATTTGACAACCTAGACCTCTCTGTGGGATCGATCCTTTCTTGCCCTTGCTATATTTATATTTTGAGTAGTAAGAAAGTGTAATTTATTTTTGACGCTTACGACCGCGGTCAAATTTTGGCGCCGTTGCCGGGAGGCAGCGGTTGTCACTTGTTTTTGGTTTCTTATTTTTTTTGTTTTGTTTTTAGTTTTTGTTTTTATTTTTCTTATTTCTGGTTTTAACCTTGGTTTGAGAATTTTATTTCAGGTTCTTGTTTCTCATGGAAGGAGCATACTACATGGATGGATACGGTTTTCAACAAACTCAACAATATAATAACTACCAATTCCATGGGTATAATCAAAACCAATTCATTGGTTATGACCAATATTCCATGGAACCTTGTAGTTTTTCCTCAACAACCTTATGGCGGGGAACAACCACAAGGATGGGAGGATTATTATGCTTGTGAACAAAAAGTCTCTAATTTTATAGACAAAGTTTCAACTTTTTACAAGAGGAATTTCAAAAAGCAAAAGAGACTACAAGCGAGCAACTCCAAGAACTTCGTGAAGGTATGACTATCTTGCGAAGAGGCATTGATCAATACAAGGAAGATATGGATAATTCTAATGTGCATATGGTTTGTGATGAATATTTGATTGATGCTAATGTTGAAAAGGCGAATCCTTGGGCACTTTCGTGGATAATTGTGTAGTTAACTCAACTCTTGATCGTAATAATGATCATTCACCTATTCAAAAGGATGAGTTAGAGATTAGCAACACTAAATTCAGCGAGGACCAATCTTATGTTGACTATGATAGTGACGTTGATTATGATACATTGCTTGAAACAACTCATGGTGACATCTCCGAGGAGTCTTTTTGGGATCAAGATGAAGACGAAGAGGAATATGTCGACACTTGTGTAGATTACTCAAGCATTGATCTTAATAATGATCAAGAGCCTATTGAAAGGGCGGAGCTTGAGGATGATGCATTTTCGAGTGTTCTAAAAAGTTTCTTATAATAAAATTTGGATCCGCAAAAGAGTATGTGCCGTACAACAAAGAGGAGTGTGTTGAGAATGAGACCGTTATAACCAATATTAGCTGTGGAAGACCCAATTGAGCTTGCATATGATTGTAATGATGATGTTAATGTCGGAAACTTTGGTTAAGGCGAGAAGCAGATGAAGAATGGTTGCAAGGTTTGATAGAGGACCATGATATAAAAGAGGTGAATTATTCACTGAGTTTTCAAGGATGAAGAGGATTCCGTGATAAAAGAGATTGTGCAAGGTTTGTCTAACCCGTTGCCTATTGTTTCTTCTCCTTTACCTCTTATTGGTTTGAATGTATGTGCTTCGAGTATTGTTGAATGACTTTGTTTCTCGTTTTCCTCCATTAGAGATACTTGATTCTCATACTATGCAGGTTTTGGAACAAGGAACGCGGGAAGTACCCAACTTCTATATTCTTTATACACTCCCAAGTGTGACAAGAATAAGTGTGGGGGAAGCTTTTATCGGTTCATAGCTTCACTTTTGCTTTATTGTACTAATATTTGTGTGAAGCTAGTGTTTGAAAAACAGGTTCTATGGAAGGATCCTCAACTTTTTAGATTGTTGGTATATGGACGATAACAAAAGAGTCGGGCTGACGACTTTAAACCAAGCGCTAAATGGGAGGCAACCCATAGGTTTTGTATTTTAGTCCCTTTTATTTTTTTGTTTTTATTGTTTTCATATCATATTTGCATCCCCATGTTTAATTTCATTGAGTCCGGAGTCTATCTTAGAAGAGAATTATGACGAATACCTTTTCGTCAGAAAATTCAGACTGCACGTAGTTCATTCCAGAGACCATAACTGTCAGACCGTTTATCGAAACACTGTGCCCTTATGACACTTTGTAGAAAACACGTAGATGAACAACTTTTTGTGAAATGTAGTTTTCCAAATTCCTTACCAATTTGTACAGTTTTTGCGTTTTATCTGCTATTCGTCAGAATTCAGAATTTTCGGTTTTACACATTGAGGACAATGTGAAGTTTAAGTGTGGGGAGTCTTTTGCATATAGAGTTTTAGCCTTTTTGAGTCAAAATTTTCAATTTTTTTTGTATATATTTGAATAAAAACTCCAACTTGTGGTTAGTTTAGAGTCACATAGTATACATGTCGCTAAGATTATATCGAGAATCTCATAAGAGTGACTCGAACTTAGAGATGACCCATGATCGGGTTTCTTACTTGTATGAGAGTTAAAGTTGGATTTAACCATGCCAGTGGCAAATAAGGTGCAGACTGAATTCCTGGATTAGAGTAGTGGTCCCCTATAGTGGAGACTACCCATGTTACATAATGTGAGGCACCAACCTTCACCTCTTTTTGTACTGTCTAAATATGTGCTTTTAGAGTGTGTGTCACCGTACGTAAATTCCGGCGAATGGTGAGCTGCCCAACTTCCCACCATAGAAGCACTATTTTGATCTCTTGAGTGCTATTTTTATCAATCATGATGGTGACATCGAATTGCTAACTTACATACCACTTGTAATCTTGTTCGCAGTTAGCACCATCCACCTTATCTCTCTCTACACCAACAGGTCCATAGAAACACCATCATCATCAACAAGAGGAGCATCACAAATTTGAAGGAAAGTTGAACATGTTTGAGGTTTACAAGCAACAATAAAAAAAAAAAAAAAGAGTGAAAATTATCAAGATGAGAGTTCGAGAAGTTTATGATATCGAGACATATAAGTTGTGAAGAATCAAGCAGTAAAGTACTTACACCATGGCCTTTGTACTTACGTTTTTATTTTATTTGTATTTTACTTTCTCTTGTCTTAAAAAAAAAAAAAAAAAAAATAAAAAAAAAAAAAAAAAAAAAGAAAAAAAAAAAGACAAGAGAAAATTCTTAGGTTTGTTATTTTGTTTTATTTTTATTTCGTATTTGTTTTATTTCTTATTTCAAAAAAAAAAAAAAAAAAAAATTGGGTTTGTAAAGTTCGTTTTTAGTTTTGTGTTCTTTCAATAAAGCCAATGGAAAGAAGGAATATCTATAATGAAGTTTCAAGCGATAAGAAATTAGAGGAAAGAATCATATTGTCAAGATTCTACGAAGTTCGAGAGTTATCATCAAGAGTTGAAGACTCAAGATTTAAGATGAAGACAGACCGATAGAAGACCGAAGACGTTTCTATGGATGTCAGAGAGTGGTGCTAGCTGCACGTCAAAGGATACGAGGTAAGTAAGCATATTCTCACCTTCGTTAAATGGTTGATTTCCTTTCTTAGAGATCGTCAGAAAAATGGGTTTTCAAAAATTATAAAAGATGTGGGTTTTCAAAATATTTCGGAGGGTTTTTACCTTCCTACCATTCAACGTGTCGCAGGATTCTCTCTTCATTCCTACCTGGACACATGTGTGACCCATAAAAAGCTGTTTATTATTGAGCGCAATATCATAAACCCTTTCTTGTGAGGCAGAGTCGAGACTTTTGATCACTCCGAACCCGAATTTTAGTCGAGAAGGTATGGTTATCTCTCTCTCAACTTTTAAGAATGAGATTGTGTTCATTTATGTGTCTAACTTCTTATGACTAGTGTGCAGAATTTCTATGTCTTCTTAGCGCGTTGGATGCTATTATTTCGGAGAACTAGTAAGTTGGAAAAATAGGTTTTGTGGGTATATCTCTAGTAAACCCTCACGAGACTATAACTCGTCCACTAGGGACACCTAGGGGTTTAAAGGCTTGTTATTTATGCTAAAAGTGACCGTAGCCTCGACGTCACGGAGTTGTTGTATTTTATTTTTGTTTGATTTGCTCGAGGACTAGCAAAGTCTAAGTGTGGGGGAATTTGATAGGTGTAGAATACACCGTATTTATTATCTAGTATTTATGCTTTCTTTGCTATTTTTTCGTGTGAATTATGTATCTTATATTTGATTTTGAGTTTATTAGGTACTCTGGAGTCGCACGGACGAAAAGAAGAAGAAATAATCCAAAATTGAGCAAAAAGGGCAAACTTGTCATTTCATGGCGAACACTACCTGGAACCCAGTCAAGTTTAAGAGGAAATTCTCTTTGGAGGTACTAAAGACAGGCCAGCCCATGTTAAGGGATAGTCAGGTTTGTGGTTAAAGAAAAGTACTAAAAGCATCAAAGAAGAAGCTAAAGGGTACCCATCCTGGGGTGGTTCTTATGTTGGGTGTCTCAATCCAACCCATCCCATAACCCTAAAATTGAGAGGTATGTCTCTCATTCATACTTCCCGAAATTTAAAGCCCCGAAATTGTCAGCTCGTTATCCGATGAACTGGAGAAGCACTTGAAATGGGAATTTGCTGTTCAAGATGGGTTTGATTTGATTGAGAAATTGGCAGTGGTGAAATCAGTGAAAGAGGGAGTCATATTTGGACAGAGCTCCACCGGAAAGACACAGAGGAGATGGAGAGCCAAGATGAGAAGACATGGCAGGTTGAGCCATGTTAGAATGATTGGTGGTCTGGTATTGGTGCAATGGAATTGAGCTGAGAAGACATGGCAGGTTGAACTGAATGGAATGAATGGATTAGCACTGCAGGAGTTGAACTGAAGTTTCTGGTGCTACTATGGGTCAGCCAAGATGGCTAGCCAAGGAGTCGTGAAGCACAATGATTGTGCTGAACAATTTATGGCTCGTCTGATGGCTCAAGGCCTCAGCAATTCACCAATCACCGAGAACAGTGACTCACATCCGAGTCGTGACTGACTCACACCCCCGACTCACACCCTGACTAGGTTTGACTCGGTCTGACCGAGTTGAACCGAGCTGACCCGTTGACCCGACTGAGTTGACTCGTTGACCGGGCGGACTTTGCCGGTCACCTGAGACAGTTTCCGGTGACTTTTCCGGCCAAGTTCCGGCCACAATCCCAGCTTTCCGGCGAGCGTTTTTGGACAGAATTTCTACACCTGGGTTTCTCTCACTTGTGGGCTTGGTGGACTTCTAACTAATGGACTTTGAAGACAAAACCTAATTTTGGAAGGAGTAGAGCTATAAAAGAGAAGACTTTCTCAAAACACAAAAATCTTTTATCTAATATTCTTTTTCTTCTACTTTGTTTCTGGGTTTAGAACATGATAGGGTTTCTCTTTCTCCTTGTTATGAACTCCATTAACATGAGTACCTAAGTTTATTGTTGGTTATGGAATAGTTGGATTTCACATAATATGATTCTTTGATTTAATATATTAGTTTTGTCTCATATTTATCGTTTGCAATTCTCTGAAAATATTGTTTTATGATTGATTGATTGTTTTGTCAAGTTGCAAATTGGTAGAAGTTCTAATCACATCTATTGCTAGTTTAGGGTTTATTATACGTAAAAGTGATATTCCTTGAATACAAGTAGAATAATATGATTATAGTTTGTAGTGATATATTCTTATGATCATATGTGAATCGTGAACCTTTTGTTAAATTGAATTAGTGCGCTTCCATGCCTCGATTGCTTTGATTGGCCTGATTTCATAGAACCTAATGCATCTAGGAATTAAACTTGATTAGTGCTTTTACACGTTAGGTTGTTCCTTTTAGGGTAGAATTTATATTCACATCTTTTAATGTGTTTGTTGATGACATGAGGAGATTTGCGGATATTCTTGCGATCAAGGTATTCTAGGGTCTTTGATAAAAGTTGAGATTAAAATATCAATTCTAGTTATTGTGTTGAAAACATGTTTGTGAATGAAAACGAAATCCTTAACCAATACTTTCTCATCCTTGATTTGCGTGTTTACTTTTTTATTGTTTTGCTTTTATTTTATTTTTATTTACACAATCACAAAACCCTCGGTGTTTTATATAGGAAACCAAAACAATTTGACAACCTAGACCTCTCTCAGGATCGATCCTTTCTTGCCCTTGCCCTTGCTATATTTATATTTTGAGTAGTAAGAAAGTGTAATTTATTTTTGACGCTTACGACCGCGGTCATACATCGATATACAATCAAACAAATACCTAAGATCCCTAGATATGTGAAGAGGAAATATTCCACACAGATAACTTATTCAAATTTTTACCGTACTTCATCAAGCAATACCCTTGTTCAAATTGTTTGAAGAGCATGTATGTGTCCCATAGTATAGGGTGCCTTTAATATACACAATAAAATTTCTCAGGAACACAGGAGCCAAGAATTGAGTAATCACAATGGTAACATCCAATTCATGACGGTCAGAGTTAGTGCATGTTATATACTTCTTCGGTAGATGCATCTCTCTTACGATGGTTTCCTTTTAAATGATATGCTTGTTGGGGAACTTGTCGATTCTAATATATCAACAAACAAAATATTTTAGTTGTTTATAGTTGGTATTGTTACCTGATTTTTTTACAGCAGATAGTTATAATCTACCCATATGTATAAGATAATCAACATAGAACTATACATTAAACCATGTCACCCAGCAAGTAAAACAATAAACTACACTACAAATGGATCTCAATTACACACATATCAACGCATTTATATAAAAACAACAAAATTATACATGAACAGTGG
This sequence comes from Papaver armeniacum, assembly GCA_023531295.1. Classification (NCBI taxonomy): domain Eukaryota; kingdom Viridiplantae; phylum Streptophyta; class Magnoliopsida; order Ranunculales; family Papaveraceae; genus Papaver; species Papaver armeniacum. Next base: position 71,190 of record JAJJWW010012909.1, on the reverse strand, counting down.
GATATGAGACATGTAGATTTGGGTGTCTACTTTTGTAGAGGTTGCATTTGATTTCAGATGTATGATTGTTGTTGTCTTTGTCTCTTTAAGCATTTTTGTTGTCTCGTTGACCTTTTATTACCAAGGCAAGAGAAGAATGCCTGGAGACATGTTTGCTACATTAAGATGTGTCGGTCAAGTAGAACAATATTCAAAACATCGTATCCATTGCACAATTAAGAACGCATCTATAACAAAAACACAAAATATACATTAACTTGGGGAGATGAGTCATGTAAAGATGATTCATGTAGATTTGGATGATTTTTTCCGCATAAGGTGCATTGAACTGACATGTTACTTAAAATTAGCTATTGTTGTCTTTCTCTCTCTCCTAACGTTTCTATTGTCATATTCACCTTTACTACTGAAGTTAAGAAGCATGTTTGTCACGAACTGAGAGAAATATGCTTAACTAATAGAATAGAAAAGCAAAATATACTCGCATGGATGATATATACATATCAATCTTGGGAAAACGGTCAGCCAAAATTTATGCCTTTCGTGTCTTGTTCCGGTTAAAATGGTAAGTCCTTACGCATATAAGCACACATATCTCTTGTGTATATCTATTTATGGTTTGTCTATAAATAAAAATTATATATGCTTTCCAGCCCAAAAACACGTACATGAGAAAACAACTGCATTCCTTGTAATTTTTGTTTAAGTCTCAAAAACACGTACATGAGCAGCAAAGGGGGGCGTGGCCATACCTTAGGCCAACTGGCGCCACTTGCCATTGGCCACGCCCCTTCCTAAACCGGCCCTATTTCTCTCGACCAATCGTGTCTCCTCAAATTAGCCACGCGCACATAAGTTGTGGATGGGCCCATACTTGCCGGCCCCACTTGTCATCGACCAATCAGGCCGCTCTAAAGCCGCCACACTCTCACCAGAAGTGTAGCCGCGCCTTATGTTTGGCCGCCCCATTTTCTTGGCCAATCAAGTCGCTCTAAACTTGCCACCATACATTAAAGACCAAATGCACCCTGCCGCGCCACCATACTAACTGGAAATCCAAACGCGTCTTACCACAACAACATATTGATCAGCATGCCAACATGCCACTCTGCCGCGGTAGCATGCCACTTTAGTTTTGGCCACGCCGCCAAGCCCTAATTCTTACCACGACGCCAAAACCTAGCCTTGGCCACGCCGCCAAGCCCTAATTCTTACCACATCGCCAAAACCTAGCCTTGGTCACGCCGCCAATCCCTAATTCTTACCATGTCGCCAAAACCTAGCCTTGGCCACGCCGCCAAGCCCTAATTCTTACCACGACGCCAAATCCTAGCCTTGGCCACACCGCCAAGCCCTAATTCTAACCACGGCGCCAAATCCTAGCTTTGGACATGTTACAACACCACAGGCGTGACCATGCCACTACGCCACTGGCATACCGCCATGCCACGGCTACTAGTATGCCGCTATGCCACGCCATTGGCATGCCACTATGGCATGGCTCCACCAGGCACTACTATTCCAATGGCGCCACTTCACTATACAACAAGATGCGGCCATAATCGATGGCCACTCTTCCTCATGAGATGCAATCTCAGCCATCCAAGTTCGCATCGAATCGACGGACTTGCGGCAAGTCCCAGGCAACCCGCTACGCCAGGCGCCACTATGCTAATGGCGCCACTTTGTTACACAACAAAGATGTGGCCATAATCAACAACTACCCTTCCTTATGAGATGTAATCTCAGCCATTCAAGTTCGCCACCAAACTGACAGACTTATGGCAAGTTTTAGGCGTCCGACCAAGGCAAGCCTAATAGCATCACATGCTATTTTCCTATGGAAAAGTCTCTTGACTTTGACTTGCCACACATAGCAACCTGCTACACATTTTCCACGAAAACACTCGAGACATCAAACATGTCACAAAATGGGGGATACTCATCAGTATTGGTCCGGCGGTTTTACAACGTATGGCGTGCAATGCGCCGTTACAAGAAAGTGTCATGAAGCAGACAAATTTAGTGGTGGTTAAAAGCAACGGTGTAAACAATTCATTTCCTTCATCATGGAAGGGTAATGACCGACGGTTACACGATTCACTTCCTCATCATGGAAGCATAACGTCGACGGGGTTACACGTTACTCTATTCTTCCACCACTCAATCTTTTCCACTTCCTACGAGACCAGGGTACGTTTCAATATGACTTGTATAAATAGGCTTCACCTATTTTCACCAAACAAGTTTGGGTCGGCAAAAATACAACATCTAGAAATCACCCGGTAGCTTTCCATTCTCGCTAACCATTTACTTCCGATACAAGTCATAAAACAAACCACACCTTCAGAATCAACTATTCTCGTCTCAACACTCTCTTCGCTTCCCTCCCTAAGACCAACCCTTCTCATTCACTTTGTGACCGAAGCAAGCCTGGAACGGCCATTTCTTGGTTTAGTCCAGCATTGTATAGATTGATCTCTCGAATCAAAAGTACTCATGTGCAGTATATTGTTTAGGTTTTACATTCGTTTCTCATCCACACACCCAAAATTACCAAAATTAGCAGAAACAGTTTTCACCCATAAACAGTGTTATACTAGTTGGTTTTGCTAGAGTCGATTCTCCTTTAACCTTAGGTTTCTTCTCTGACTTCGTAGGTTAAATGACCGAAAGACTTCATTGGGAGTGTGAAGGAGAAACTCAGCTTCTCTTGTAGTTGGAGCGATCCGATCTTGCCATTTTCTATCGTACGAGTTCAATTGAATAATTGACTCGAGATTATATCTCCGATAGGGCAAGATAAAAAAGAAATCACAAACATCTTCTGCCTCATCATTTGTGATTCCACAATATCTTGTTTCGCTACCATACAATTTAGATTATTGTGAGGTGATTGATAATACTAGGCTGTTCTTCGGGAATATAAGTCCGGGTTATCAATTAGTTCCTGTTCACATCGATTTATCAAAAGACGGAACAAAAACTCATAGGTTTATCTATGGGAGACAGATTTATCTATTATCGTAGACTTTTCTGTGTGATACAGATTTGTTTATTGAAGTCTTCGACTTTGGGTCGAAGCAACTCTTAGGTGTGGGTGAGATCAGCTAAGGGAATCAAGTGTGTAGTATCCGCTTTGGGATCGGAGACGTAAGGAGCGCAACCGCACTTTTGAATCAAAGTGTGAGATTGATTAGGGTTCAACCTACAAATCCCGACCGGGTTAGTTTGTAGTATCTTTAGTGTCCGTAGCGGCTTAATACAATATGGTGTTCAACTGGACTAGGTCCCGGGTTTTTCTCAAGATTTGCGGTTTCCTCGTTAACAAAACTTCGGGTGTCCGTGTTATTTCTATTCCCATTATATTGCTATATAATTGAAATATCACAAAGTTGTATGTTAAGATCAATCAATTAGAATATCCAACCTTTGGTTGTTGATTTACATTGATTGACACTTGGATATTGGTCTTTGGTACCATCCAACTTTATCTCTCTAGTATTTGATAAAGACTCGCAAATTTCCATTTGCTTGAGTAAAGATCAAATCGAGAGATAGATATATTAACTCCTTGATATACTTTTTATTAAGATTGAATCTGACTGTCTAGTTGATTCTCTTAAAAGTATTTTAGAGTTTGTCCATACAGATTGCTAATCGAAATATTGGGTGAGGTTGTTGTACCCCCGCTTTTTCAATCACAACTATAAGGATTATTGAATCCCACGTTGTTACCAATGATGAACTGTTGGCATGTGACTCATATAAGATTCAGCACAATCGACTAGGGCACCCAGGTCGTGATATGATGATCCGTGTTTTGAAGAACTCACACGGACATCCATTCTTTCAATGAAAAAGAAAATGGGAATACAGATTGTTACCATGAAAAGAAATAATGTGCTTTCTAAAGTAAATGATGCACAATCTATGACTTCTAAAGTTAGAGAAGCGAAACCTCGCATTCCAAAGTAATTGAAGCGCACCCACTGTCCCATTCTTCTTCGATGTCCTTATCAAAGGCACATCATTCATTCTGTAAAGCTTGTTCTTTATCAAACATAGGATCGAGACCATCTTATGTTAAAGATACCAAAAAAAGTATTTCATTTATACAAAGAATATAAGGTTATATTGGTGGACCTATACATCTAGAATGCGGCCATTTAGTTATTAATTCTGGATGATGATTCGATCCGCTGAGCATAAGTTGCATTGTTGTCCACAAGAAATTTTTCATTCGCAAAGCTCCCACCACAGATTATGAAAAGGCGAGGGTATCAAATATACCTCAAGCTAAAACTTTTCCTACCTATAAGTCATTTCTCCGAAAGTGATTGTCTATGGACTGAGTCGAGACAATGCAACTAATAGGTTCACACTTCGTGTGATCGTCTATGGATATGATATCGAGACAATACAACAATGAAGTATGTTTACTTGATACAAAGGTTCGGACTTAACCAAACACAATAGGATTTCTTATCAAGTAATAATAAAATAATTATAATGCGGAAAATAAAAGTAAATGACACAACAAGATTTTTTTAACGAGGAAATCGCAAAGCGAAAAACCCCTGACCTTGTCCAAAATTGAATACTCTCATGATTAAGCCGCTACACAAAATTACACCTAACTTCGTATAGTTGAGACCAAGTAACTAACCCTATAGTTCACTTAGTTCTCGTCTGTATTCCACGCCTCCGACTTGTGAATAAGTCACGACTTGGAACAATTCCTTTGGTTCGTATTCCAAACAAGAAAGGAACAACAAATCTGCTTGGTATCAACTCTATTCAACCAAGTGATATGAGTCTGGACAAAGGCTCTTCTCCGCTTATCTTAACATAAACTCTTCGTCGGTCCTTAGATCTATCTTATGTTCAATCACCCAAAGGTAATCGTTTAAGATTAAGCCAATCAATACCTTTAATCACAAGGAAATGTATTGATGCTGATCTACTCAATTAATCAATCCAATCTACCACAAGGATAAACCAATTATTAATTGATCCTCTTTTACCGAAACAAGTATTGTGCACACCAAAGATTATAAACCCAAGTCGATATTCAAGATCTTCTTTGTATTCAAATCTTCTTAAATATTCAATAAAAACTCGCACACAATCACTAGAATCTCTTGTGATCAATCACGCTATGCAATGTAGTCTGTTAACAATGGATTATCACAAGATCGTCTTTAGAACTAACAACGGTCTAAAGATCCATGTCGAAACTCTGAACTAGTTTGAGTGAATATTATATCAGAAGAGAAGATTCTCAAAAATAAACAAACTAGGTGCAATCAGATTTCAACCACCGTTAGCCAATAAAATCAATCGAAAACAAAGATAAACCGCAATTATCTAGTTTCCCACCAACGGGTTGCGCTAGAGCTTCTCAATCCCAAAGAAGACTTTAAATTGAGTATCCGTAAGAGATTTCGCCTAATTAGGTTACCCTCCTCTCCGAATAGAATAGCTACACCAAGAACAACAACAAAAGAGTAAATCATGCTTGTTACTAAGGATTAGTTTGCTAGAAAGGCAAACTTCGTATTTATAGACAAGGAAGTTTGGACACCAAGGAATTTCCAAAACCGAAAATATTCTCAAGATATTCATTAAAGCACAAATTCGGTTTCCATAATTCCTAGAAATGCTCTGTCCAAAAATAACGATCGAAATCTCTCGGAAAATCTAATTAGTAAATGCACATTACTAATTCTGTAATTTCCCTACAAAATGAAATTAATAACCTTAATTAAAAGATTCTTAAATTACTTATGTTTCGATCCTGGATTCTCTTCCCTTAGCCGTTAAGGAATATCTTTGAACAATTATAGAAATAAACATTCACAAAGACGTGTTCAAAGTTTGTCGACATCTTAACTTTGTAAGTTCTCTTCACACTTACAACCTTGTAACCGATTTGCCACACTTCCAAACAAGTTTAGAATTGGTTCATCTGACTTTCAAGAACTATGTGATCAATCGCAATCATGGGTTTACGGTTATACCAAAACAAGTTTCGGTTCTACCTCCATGTGAGTACTGTGCATAGTCACACTAGCTTCCCAAAAGTTCGGTTGACTAGGTACTAGGATCGGTTCCCTATATATATATGGTATCTAACTTATATATGTTGCACATTTCCATAGGATCGGTTCCCCATTCTGCTATAAACCTTGATGTACCCCATACAAGGATCGGTTCCCTTTGATGTATTGCACCCCTTACTAGGATCGGTTCCCTTTCCCTTACAAGGATCAGTTCCCTTTCCCTTACAAGATCGATTCCCTTTCCCTTACAAGGTCAGACATACAAAATCCGGTCATACCACAAGTGATTACTTAAGATCGGTTTTACTAATAAAAGTTATACCAATACATAAGTCAGGCCTTTGTGAACAGTTCTACCAAGAACACAACAAGTTGTGAGCGGTTATACTCCATCACACATATTGGTTGTTCATAAGATATGCAATGAATAACAAAACCAATAACACCTGTCAATTTACTTTTCGGTTCACAAACAAGTTTATGAACTTACTTCCTTAGAACACATGTAAACATTGTTCCCTAGGATGAAATCCTCACCTCATACCCATACATAATCACAATAGCATTCAAATGATTATGGTGATGTCTTATCTACAAAGTTTAATGGTTAAGCAATAAACCTCGTATTGTATTCCTTAGTACTATGTCTATCTAGAGTTTAAATATGCTTCGCAGTTAAGTTTTCAATATGCACGGCTTGAAAGATACGTTAGGGAATGAAACAGTTCAAGTCAAATATCACTAACCTCAAGTGGAAGGATGATTGTTGTCGTTGTAGCTCCTTGCTTCTTCACATCTTCAAGTCTTCGAAATACTTGTAATGTCTCATATCCTAATACTTTCAAGCTAACCTATACGAAGTTTAACTCTAGTACATAATCAAGCGACTCTTAACATGAGTTTTGATTCACTAAAATATGACAACCAAACTTGACATACCAAGGCTTGGTGGGTTCAACCGAGCCATGCTCTAACAGATTATATGATTAAGGGCTCACCACCTTCATTATCCAATTAAGTATATCGAACTTGATAACAATGAAAAATTTACATCTAAATAATTTGATGATTTTTGTACGTCTAACGAAATTGACGTAGAGCATCCCGTAACCCATTTACACACTCAAAATTGAAAAGGCGAGGGTACCCAAATATACCTCAAGCTAAAACTTTTCCTACCTATAAATTCTTTCTCCGAAAGTGAATGTCTATGGACTGAGTCGAGACAATACAATTAATCGTTTCACACTTCGTGTGATCGTCTATGGATAAGATATCGAGATTGTACAACAACGAAGTATGTTTACTTGATACAAAGGTTCGGACTTAACCAAACACAATAGGATTGCTTATCAAGTAAATAGGAATTAACGTTTGTGTGATTTACTTTAATTATAATAAAACAATTATAATGCGGAAAATAAAAGTAAATGACATAACAAGATTTTGTTAACGTGGAAACCGCAAATGCAGAAAAACCACGAGACCTTGTCCAGAATTGAATACTCTCAGGATTAAGCCGCTACACAAAATTACACCTAACTTCGAATAGTTCAAACCAAGTAACTAACCATATAGTTCACTTAGTTCCGTTCGTATTCCCACGCCTCCGACTTGTGAATAAGTCACGCACTTGGAACAATTTCTTTGGTTCGTATTCCAAACAAAGAAGGAACAACAAATATGTTTGATATCAACTCTATTCAACAAGTGATATGAGCCGACAAAGGCTCTTCCTCGTTTATCTTAACATAAACTCCTTCGTCGGGTCCTTAGATATATTATATGTTTAATCACCCAAAGGTAATCGTTTAAGATTAAGCCAATCAATACCTTTAATCACAAGGAAACGTATTGATGCCGATCTACTCAATTAATCAATCCAATCTACCACAAGGATAAACCGATTATTAATTGGATCCCCTTTTACCGAAACAAGTATTGTGCACAACGGAGATTATAAAACCCAAGTCAGATCTTCAATATCTTCTTTGTCTTCAAATCTTCTTAAATCTTTAAAAAAAACTGCACACAATCACTTGAATCTCTTGTGATCAATCACGCACAGAACGGAGTCTGGCACGATTGGATTATCACAAGATCGCCTTTAGAACTAACAACAAATTTAAAGATCCTCGTCCAAACTCTCAACTAGTTTGAGTGAATCTTATATCAAGAGAAGATTCTCAAGAATAAACAAACTTGGTGCAATCAGATTTCAAACACCGTTAGTCAATCAAATCAATCGAAAATAAAGATAAATCGCAATTATCTAGTTTCCCACCAACGGGTCGCGCTAGACCTTCTCAATCCCAAAGAAGACTTTAAATTGAGCGGTCGTAAGAGATTTCGCCTAATTAGGTTAATCTCCTCTCCGAATAGGCGGCTACACCAGTAACAAAAAAAAAAAAAGTAAATATGTTGTTACGAAGGATTAGTTTGCTAGAAAGGCAAACTTCGTGTATTTATAGACAATAAAGTTTGGACACCAAGGAATTTCCAAAAAAAAAAAATATTCTCAAGATATTCATTTGTAGGATCAGAATATCGCAACACCAAGACCCTTGCGACATCCATAAACGACACACTGCGAAGATATCGCAGATAAGTAATATAAATGACGCAACGGGATGACGACAACAACACGAGAAAGATGTGAAGACCTAGCGAGATATAGGAGCGTTGCGAGATTTAACATTTGAATACTTGCAAACTTGTAAGTCGATCAGAAAATGGATGACTTAGTCAGTCACCCATTATGTAATGTCCTATATAAAGAGCCAATAGGCTTATGAGGAGAGAGAGATCTTTTTCGAGTGTTGGGCAAGTTATTAAGAGAGAGAAAGTTTAGAGCGATTGTAAATTCTTTATCTTATTTCCTTTCCATCTTGTAACATTTGTGAGTTTAATCAATAAAGACTATAATTTTTCATCTTAAAATGACTTGATTGTGTGAATTCTTGTGAGGGTGTAGTGTGGGATTTCCACTACTACATATGGCGCCAGAAACAGGGACTGATTGAAGATTGATATTGTGATTTGAAAGAATTTGGAGTAATAAAGGAAGGAATTTAATATAATTTTCAACAATTCATTAAGATTGAAAAATGGCTAGAAGAAGACATGCATCAAAACAACCAACAACTTAGAAGGAGTAGGAGACTTGGCTGGGAGAAAGGAGAGACGAGATGGGGGAATATTCAAGAATGAATACAAAGAACAATAGAGAAAATCAAATTCAACCGCCAATCCAACGTACACTACCAATACAAAATAGAGCTGTGGATTATGACAGAGTGAGTGTACATACATGGCGATCAGATTATGTATATGAAATGGGAGAAGAGTAGCAATTATGAGGCAATGGACAAGAGGAGAGAGACCAAGAAGTAATTGGAGGAATAATTCATGAAAATGAAGAGATTGCAGCATTAGAGGCATTGAGGCAAACAATACATGAAGAAAGGCGGTTAGAAGCGTAAGAACGTCTGCGAATTTGACAATGCAAAATCATGAATTGAGGATGGAAAATATGAGATTACAATAGAAGGTCGTGAAGCACTACAAGATCAAGTTCAATATCAGTTAGAGAAGAAATAAGACAAAATTTTCCTATAAAAAATGCTAATGAAGAAACTCGAGAGGGAATACAAAATCCAGTCAAAGAACATCGCGATGGAAGAGAAATATTAGAAGATCGTTATATTCAACGTGCTGAAATTCTTCAAAACGGGCAAAATGATAGAATTCAGGGAAATAGACACCGTCAGGGGCGAAATAATCAAGATGGTGAAGAAAATCAGGAAGAAGGAAGGAGAATATTACATGGGAGAGAAATACAAAGAAATGAACGAGTAATTGAAGATGAAATTGAAAGACACTATGCTTTGAACAAACACATTTAGCTCGCGAGAGAGAAAGACTAAGAGCGTATGGAAGAACAAGAGCTACAAGAGGCAATTCGACGAATAACCATGATAATCGAGAAAGGAGGCGTGAGCGAAATCGCAATAATGCTAATATCAATGAAGAATATGATAGAGTACAAAGGAGAACTTAAAGGCGGCAAAGAGGAGAAAATGAGAGATATAACGGTGTGCGAATTAATGAAAGAAGTGAAAGAGAAGATAGCAGAGAAAGACGAGAGGAAAATGATGAACAAGAAAGTCAAAAATGAAGATGAACGCAGGAGAAGAGAGGCGAGTTGAAAAAGACCAATGGATCCAAATTCTGGTATAAATGAACAAATTTTGAGAGAGTTAGCGGAAATGAGAGAATGATAAATAATAAAAGAGAAGGATGTAAGAGACAATTGGATGAAGCCATAGAGGAAGCTGCGAAAACTCCATTCGCACAAGAAGTACAATTAGGAGGAATACCCCAAAATGCAATTTACTGCGTAACCAAAGCATTTTTGATGGAACAACTTGTGCGGTCCAACACATCAAAGCTTATGTGAGATGTATGCTACAATGGAGAACCATGATGTAATATTATGCAAGTATTTCGCATCAAGTTTAACGGGAGAGGCGTTAAAATGGTTTGAAGGTTTGCCAAAGAATACTATAACATCTTTCAACCACTTCCAATCTATATTTTTAGGAGCATATATAAGTAACAATTCCTCGCGACCTGGCATTGAAGATGTATTTGGGTTGAAGCAAAGGGTTGGCGAAAGTTTGAAGCATCTAACTGTGAGGTGGAAGACAATGTGTAGCGATATGGCTGGTCGTGTGGACGAAAGATATCTCATTTTGTCATTCATCAATGCTATGTTCGCAACCAACCTGTTATACATTCAAATTTTCAGAATCAAGAATACAATCACAATGACTGAGTTGCGAGAACTTCAAGAGGAATATATTTCTCTTGAGGAAAAGTAAAATGAGATGGAATCATACCCATTTGCGAACACAAGTTCAAGAGCAGCGAATGCAAGCTTATTACCCAAGTTAATAAATAGAGTGGCGAGCACCTCGCAAGGGAAACAAGAGAGGATAATGGGAGATAGTCAGCAAAAGCTAGTAGCTATGGGGAGTCGTGATCAAGAAGAATTCGATAGAGAGAGAAACTTCTATAGCCATGGTGGAAATAACAAAATCCAAAGACTTGATCAGCCGCAAGAAAACTTATGGAGGTTATCACCGTAAGGAACTTATGGAGGTCGAGGCAAAACTATCACAGAGGACAACGAAGTCATAAGATAATATGGGAAGAAATCAAAATGCCACCTTTGAATGCTAGTGTGGAGAAGATATGGAAGCTATAATCCTAATGGAAAACATACCCGCACCATGGAACATGGGGAGTGAAGCACCTCCAAGCTACAAAAAGTAATGAATTTTGCTCTTATCATCATTTCCATGGACATACAACAAATGACTGCAGAAATATAAAGAGAATCATTCCCAGGATGATAGATCAGGGAAAATTAAATCACTTTCTAGTAGGACAAACGCAAACTCAAGCATTGCCACCTCCTCCAGATCATTCTCAGCACCAGATATTCACAAGCCAAACACAGCAAAAGAAATAGAAACATTTGTGATTGAAGTTGGCGCAAAGGAAAAGAATCTATTTTGTAACTCTATCGTACACTCATACAAGACGCTTGAAGATTTTCACGATAACACTCTCAAAGAGGGTTTTCGCAAGAGATGCCGATGATAGAGAAATAATGAACATTGCGAAGACATCGCCACTGGAAGAATGGCAAAAGCATACTATCTCTTTTACCGCAAAAGAAGTACCTGAGGGTGGAGAAATGCATGACAACCCATTGGTGGTAAGATTGGAGATTAACCCAAAACCTAGCGAGGATGAAGATGATGAAGTCGAGAATTCATGGGCAATCAACAGAATTTTGATCGACATCGGAAGTTCCGTGAATATTCTTTTATCATACTTATAAAACTATGGGAGGGAAAGATGAAGATCTAATACCTTCAACGTACAAAATCTATGGTTTTAACGGTACGCAAATAAGCCAACAGGAAAAGTTCATATGCGAATTCCCACTCAAAAGGATTATCTTCGAAATTTTATTCGTAGTTGATGTGGAATCACCATACAACACACCGATTGACGACCTTGGTTACATGAGATTTTAGGTGTGGCATCGACTTTCCATCAATGTATCAAATTCCCTCATCCCACTGGTGTTGGCATCATAAAGGGAGATTTGGTTGAAGGAAAGAAGTGTTATGAAATTGATATAGAATCTTGCGAAGAAAGAGATGCGAAGAAGAAGAATTGGAAACACAACATCAAAGAAAAACAAAGAGGTGAAAGATTGATGGTAGATGTAATAGAACAGAGAGAGGAAGAAATGCTGAGAAACCAATGTATGATGAAGATAAGAAGTGGTGAAGGCTTCGCAACAGACAAGAAAATGAAATGAAAATTCAAAAATACAGAGGCAGAAAGTAGCAGAAATAAGAGACTTAAAGAATGAATATACTTGTTGACTGTCGAAGAAGAAATTGGGAGGTGAAAGAAAAATGTATGATTGATTATGAAAATCTTTCTTATGAATAGCAGAGATGAGGTTGCGAAAGGAAGTTGATATGCAGAAGAAGAGAATATATTTTATGAAATATAAAGATGCGATTGCGAAATTACAAAAGAATTTATATGCGTAAGAGTCAACAAATTAATCGACAGAGGCGAACCAACTATGGCGTACACCTAGTTCGCGAAATCAAAATTTCGCAAGAGGCAAATGTAATACCTAAAGTGCATCATAGAAGGGGGTACCTATTGCATAGCTCAGGGAAAAGGTTACACCGTCCCTGGAACCTGAGTCATGGAGAATTGGGGTCAATAAAGCCCATCCAGGGGAGGTACCTTGTATTTTCAATCTAAGCTTATGACTTAGACCGGGACGACCGAGGGTCTCTTCTAAGGAGTCAGCATTTGACCAAGGCGCCGAGGTACACGGTTGAGCCAAGAGTGCCTGGGTATTTGAAGTGTCTCGCCATTCTTGGCAAGTCTTGGCTTATCCGCACTCTGCTCAAGAAAACTCCACTTAGGGTGCGAGCCTATAACCATAATCCCTAGGGATAAGAGAAAGGGATAAGAGGTTGTGAAAACAACTGGTTGTTGTCAAGACCGCATGGGAGGATCTAGCCTTGTATGGCAGAAGTACATCTCCTTGAAGGGTCAACCAGGGGGAAGATAAGGGCGGCACCCTCCATTAGGGAGCTGATAAGTGTCTTAAGACGCAAATGTCATGAGGCTTTATTTTCGCAAGGAAATTTAGGGTTGTCATATTTGTGCGACAATCTCGAAGAGGAAATAATACAAAAGACAAAGATAAGACGAGATCAATGGGTCAAGACATGAAAGTGTAAGGACGCCTGCGATTTCGTCGCAAGACGGCAATGTCATGGGGATTTATTTTCGCAAGAATTTTTAGGCCTATCATATTGTCGCAACAAAAATTTCAAAGAAAATGTTAAGGCAAGATCAATGGGTTTTTGCATACAAATACAAAGACGTCCTGCGATTTTGTCGCAATGACAAGAGGTGGCGCAATAAGACATTTAATTAGGAAGGCAAAATAAGACCACATAAGAGAAAAAAAAAAGTAAATCTTGGAAGAAACCAAGATTTCCTTACTTGTAAAAATTCAGCAGCAACAGCTGCGAGATTGAGGCATGAATACATATCACTATTCGAAAGTAACTCGCTTAATCTCTCATGTGAATGCAAATAACAGAGGCAAGTATGGGAATGTATAGAATAAAAACATGTTATTTGTCTTCATATGATAGATTTACGCGCTTATAAAATGAAAAATTGATAATATATTGATTAATTATGTTGCAAAAAAAAAAAAGAATTGTTCTTTTAACATGTGCAGAAAGGAACAACAAAATTAGAACTTGAAGATCCAAGAAATTCGCAGGAAAAGGCTACAAAAATAGAAGATTAAAGGAATGGATATACAAATATTACAAAAAGAGAAGGAAGAAGACAGAACTATTTCTTGATTGAATCTTCTTCTTCATTTTCTTCATCTTCATCAGATCCTTCTATTTCTTCATCTTTATTAGATTCCTCTTCTTCGCTAGCATCGCTGTCAGAGATATCCAAAGAAGGCACATTCTCAGGGATTTCATCAAGGAGGCAAGGGTATGAAGAATGAGGAATCCTATTTAATCAAATCCTGCACCCATCTTAATAGTCGGATTGCGAAAAAGAATAGCATCATTCTTGAAATTCGCAACAATAATTTGTAGTTGCTTCTTCAATTTGGAATATTTGTCATCTTGAGAAGAAAAATCCTTTGCGAGCTGCTCCTTCTCAGATTCAAGTTCTTCAATTCTTTTGCGAAATCTCTCCTCAGGCTCTGCGAACATATGGCAATGAATCAGCAACTTAATGACAACTTCATAAAAACAAACAATTAAATAAAGAAGAATGATCAACAACCTTCTTTGTCGAAATCATATCCCTAATCAAGGTCGTATGCTCGGCTTTGAAGATTAACGTTAACACCTAAATTATTTCTCGGCATCATCTAGAACCTTCGCAGCCCAAGCGAATTCATCGTCATTGTTTATGAGAAGAAGGGAGCGAATTTGATTCTCTCTTTCACTAAGAATAGCATTTTTATGATGGATTCATCCCGTTCAATTTGAACCTCAAGAAGAGTTTTTGGAATTTCGCTAATGCTTGAGCACCTTGACTAGCAATGCGATCTTTGTCATCTATGAGATCACTGATTTTCTTCCTTAAAGTATTAATTTTCTCTTTAGAACTAAGATATAGACGTTTAAATTGGTTGGATAAGCCTAAACTAGATCTATGATCAATTTCTAAGAGGCGAAATTTAGATTGAAGTTCGTTTAGAGGAAGAGATTTAATCTTGTTATCCGAAAAACTATTCAAAGAATCGTTGAGGTGATCAAGAAGGGCATTGTTATCCATGGGATCGGGGGAATGAGTGAAGAAGAATGGCTTCATCGAAAGGTTATAAACGTCTCAAAAAATGGTAAATCGATGAGGGAAGATAATGAGAGAATAAACTAAAGGAAAAAAGAAAAGTCTCATACCATAAAGTTGTTGGTTGGCACTCTGAAGACTAGAAATCTTATTCTTCTGAGTGGAAGAATCAACTTCAGTTTCGAGTTCTTCATTTCTCTTGCGAAGAGAAGCAGCTTCAGCTTCCAACTCTTCATTTTTCTTGCGAAATTGAAGATTCTTCTTTTCGAGAATACTGCTGTTGATGGTGGATTTTCATTTAAGGTTAAAATTGTAAAACCAGAAAATTATGCGCTGACATCTTGTAAAAGATAAAGCCATTAATAAGTGTTGGATACTCCCTCACTTAATTCACCAAGAATGGAGCATGTGGCAACAATCCCATTCTATGAATACACGAAATTCATCCAAAGTTGGAGCATGTAGCAACAATCCCATATACCCCGTAAATTTATAGCATTATTAATTAATGCGCAATCAGCCTTTGTATTTCCCGTACTCATTATCGGTGAGGCATGACGAGAGTGTTACTTCTTGCAGCAACACGAACCTCCAAGCATTATAATGAAACCATGTACGAAATACCCGTGTCAGCCGACTCTCGGTGTGTTATACTAGCCCGATTGAGCCTCTCGGTGTGTTATACTAGCCCGATTGAGCCCTCTCGGTGTGTGTTATACTAGCCCGATTGAGCATCCGCATCGACCGTATCGATCCGGATATGATCGCAGTCATCCAACTCCACAAGCATGATTGGATGACCCAATCAATTCCATCACCCCCAAGCGGTATGGAATACCCACCGCCGACCCCACATGGTCGGCCATTGGCCTAGCTTGCCAAAAAACGTTCATACCAAGCAGTATGGACGGAAAACCCTAAATTAGGGTTTGCGACATATTACATGTGCCGCAAAACAGTCACAACCATCCATCTTCTCAGGTATAGATGGAGGGTGTAGATGTAAACTCAAAGGGCCCAGAGCATGTCAACACAATCACTGAGGGTCCGCCTACACACTTGACCAACCTGTCAAGACCAACCATGCTTGGTCGTAACAAATTCGCGCGCCCAAATGATAGGTGTAGAATACACCGTATTTACTGTCTAGAGTTTATGCTTTCTTTGCTATTTTTCATGTGAATTGTGTATCTTATGTGTGCTTTTGAGCTAATCAGGTATTTTGGAGTCATTTGGATCAGAAGAAGGAAAAACCATCCATTTGGAGCGGATAAGGCAAAAAGGCCAATTCACTGGCGATATTTGGAGCAGGCTAAGTCATGCAAGAGGATTTAAACTGTAAATCTCATAGAAAACTGAGAATTAGGCTGCCAGTCTTCTGAAACCGACAAGCCATGTATGAGCTGGTTAGCCCTTAACCATCAAACGGGTGCCAATAGCCATCCCAGTTCTATAGCCTAAGAACTAGATCGTGGGTCATTTATCCCTCTGTTTTCTCAACAACACCAAGATCACTACCCTATACCGCTGCTGCTTGCGAGCCAAGAGGGTAGAACTTTGGAGTCTAGGTTCAAAAGGTTTAGATCAAGAGACGACTTGAGTTTGGGTTTTGGCAGAGATTCGACAAGAGGGAAATTGAGGCAACGCCGTATCGAGATCGAGGAATTTGTTCGCTTTGAATTTGGTCGTTGTAGCAGTGACAGAGAAGAGTTAGAAGATGAATTTGTGGATTGTAAGTGGTTGATTGAGGAATCGGAGAACAATTAAATGGGTTTAAGAGAGGAATCGGTGTTTGGCAATTCATGGTTGAACTTCGAGATTGATTGAGATAAATTAATGTTCTAGATTCTCATTAGGGTTTGGTGAAATTGAAATCACAGAAGATATGGTGGTAATTGAGATGAGACTCGAGATGGGTTTACGGGAAATTCGTTGTTGCGCCGAATTTGAGCAGAGATGGACTCAGAGACAAGAATACGGGGAATAAGAAGAGTGTGTCTTCTTGTTGAGCGATACGTCGATGAGTATGAAGACAAATAGATTAATGGTTATGTTGCATCCGAGTTAAGGTGGCGTCTTGAGCAATTGTTGCTCTTTGAGAATTGAGCAGCAGTGATGATGAGTGATGTGCAGGCGTAGAATGAATGAAGTGGTGAAGCTCATGGTTGTATGGGTGAATGCAATTGGCTACAATGGAATGGTCTTTAAGGCGATTTAGGTATCAAGAAATGAGTCCGGTAGTCGAGTCAGTGAAGTTTTGATCTTTTGTTGTCCAAATGGAACCAAATACAGGGATGTGAATTGATGGTGGCTCGTGGTTGAATGGGTGTTTTTAATAGAGGCAAATGGATGAATGGCTTGAGCTTATACCGCAAATGAGAAATAAATGACAGCTGCAGAACTTGCCAAGGAGAGTTCTGCAGTTGGCAAGGCAAGGGAGATGCGGTTGCAGTTTGCGAGTTACGCTGTGCAAGAAGTTAGTATGAGAGATTGAGTCAGAAACGGGTGGAGGAGTTGTAGGCTGCAGTAAGTCTCGTTGCTTCGATGAGATATGGGTTTGTCTCAAGAAGCTTTGTTGCTAGTGATGCACCGGGCCGGTGGTTGATAGTATTGAGGATATGAGGAGTAAGTTAGCGGTGGAAATGATGCAATGAGCTGAGTTGTAGCAGAAAATGTTGCTTTGGTGATGCAGCAAGGGTTCCGTGTTTATGATGAGATGGCTTGTGGATGGGGATTAGGCCGAAATCTCGGATGTTGAAGCCGCAGATGGTTAGGTGAAATGGTTGGCAGTTCATTGTGGTGATCTCGTGGCAGGGTGTTGTGAGCAAATGAGACACAAAGGACATGGAACCGAGCATGGAAGAATGGTGTGAGTTCTCAAGGAAGCTACAAACACAGGCTTGTATGGTTGTGCAATGGCGTTGTACCGTTGTGAGGTTATTGCAAGTTGTTGCCATATGCAGGCGAGATTTGGCGATCTTCACCGCTCGTGATGGAATTGATGGCTAGACAGGGAAAAATGGGAGAATACACGACCAACATGGGCTTCGAAGACAATCATTGGGCGGAAGAAGTCGAGGCGAGGCAAATGGCCTAGCCAATGTGAATCGTGACCGAGCGCATTGACTCGTCTCAATAGCCGAACCGACTCACATCCGACCGGACCCGTTTTGACTCGCGACTCCCGAGTTGACTCGACCTGCTTTGACCCGTTGACCGGTGACCGGATTGACTTTGCTTGGCCACCGAGGCCGACTTTCCCAAGCACCTTTCCGTACTTCGAATCCCACTTTTCCATGACGATTTTTTGGACATAATTTCACATGGGTATTTCTCACACATAGGCTTGGTGGACCACTTGGAGATGGGTTTTGAGAAGACCTAATATTGGAAGGGCTATCCTTGATGGAAATTGAGAAACATATAAAAGAGAGGACTTTTACCTAATCTTGGGATTATCTTTTATCTATCTTTTTGCCTCTACTTTGTTTTCTAGGGTTTAGAACCATGAAAGTTTTTCTCTTTCTTCTTGTTATGAACTCCATGAATAAGTTGCAACGGCGCCAAAATTTGATCGGTTGTCAGCCGACACAAATATAATTTACACTTTCTTACTACTCAAAATATATAATGAAGCAAGGGCAAGAAAGGATCGTTCCCACAGAGAGGTCTTGGTTGTCAATATGTTATGGTTTCCTATATAAAACACCGAGGATTTTCTGATTTTTATAAACGGAAATAAAATAAAAGCAAAACAATAAAAAGTAAACACGCAAATCAAGGGTGAGAAAATATTGGGTAAAGGTTTCATCTTCAATTGTAAACAAGTTTTTGAGTATATGAATAGAATTCGTATTTAATCTCGCTATCATCAAAAGCCATAGAATACCTTATTGCAAGAATATCGGAAATTTCTAATTCATCACACACACATTAGAGTCACGATATGTGAATTCTACCTAAAGAATAACCTAACACCTTGCGCTAATCAAGTTCAAGTCCTATGAGCATTAAGTTTCAGAAATAGGCTAATCAATGCAATTGTAATACATTGCGCAAACAATTCGGACAAAGGTCAATTTCTACATATGACTACAAGGATGTATCACTATAACCTAGAATCATATCATGCTACTCGTATTCAAGGTTATCGCTTGATGAAAAACCCTAAAATAGCTATAGATATGGATGTGAGTTCAATCAATTCTAGACTTAACTAAACAAACATTCAATCATATTGCAATACATCAATCATGCAATTATTATAACCCGGAGAAATCAAACGATAATATTGAGAGAAAACTAATTCATAAAAATCATAACTTGGTTGCAAAATCCAACTACATCTTTAACCAATAATAAAACTTCGTTACTTGTGTTTTTGGAAATCATCAAAGAAAGCAAAGAAGAAAACTATCATGTGAAACCCTAGAAAACAAGTAGAAGTCTCCCTAATGGAGATCTATTTAGGTTTGAGAAAGACTTTTCTATTTATATGTTTCTTCAATTCCAAAAGGATACTCTTTCCAAATTTAGGTCTTCTCAAAACCCATCTCCAACTAGTCCACCAAGCCCATGTGTGAGAAAAACCCATGTAAAATTATGTCCAAAATTCGTCGCCTGGAAAAACTGGGATTATGGCTGGAAATTGGCCTAAAAAGTCGCCGAAAAATATTTCGTGACCTACATACAATCCGGTCACGGTCAACGGTCAAAACGGCCGAGTCAACTCCTGGGTGAGTCACTGAGTCAAAACGGGTCCAGTCGGATGTGAGTCGTCGGTCACTATTCGACGAGCCGTATGGCTCTCGCACCGATTCACTTTGGCTAGGCCATTTGCACCAAGGCCTCACTTTGCCGCACCATGATTGTGCTTCCGACCATGTTGGCCGTGTATTCTCCCATTTCTTCCCCGTCAGCCATCAATTCCATCACGAGCGGCATCCGCCTAATCTACCAGAAAAGCAACAAACTTTGCAATAACTTCACAACCAAACCCGCTTTGCCATTGCACAACCATACAAGCCTTGTAAAGCTTCCTTCAAGAACTCACACCATTCTTCCATGCTCGATTCTATCTCCTTTTTGTCTCGGCTACCACAACACCCCGCCAGATCACCACAATGAACAACAACCATTTCACCTAACCATCTGCTGACTTCAACATCCGAATTTTAGCTTAATCCCCATCCACAAGCCATCTCACAACTTATAAACACCCCGAACCCTTTGCCCGCATCACCAAAGCAACATTTTGATGCTACAACTCATTCACCGCATCATTTCCCGCTAACTTTACTCCCTCATATCCTCAATACTAGAACCACCAAAGAAGCGTGCATCACTAGCAACAAAGCTTCTTGAGACAAACCCATATCTCATCAAGCCAGAATCAGACTTCGGCATACAACTCCTCTACCGCCAGCTCCATATCTCATACTAACTTCTTGCACAGAATCAGCTGCGCAAACCCGCAACCGCATCTCCCTTGCCTTGCCAACTCGCAATTGTTTCTTGGTTCAAGTTCTGCACAATCGCCATTTATTTCTCATTTGGTGATAAGCTCAAGCCATTCATCCATTTGCCTCTATTAAAAAACACCCATTCAACCACCCGAGCCACCATCAATTCACATCCCCGTATTTCCGCCCATTTTGGACAACAAAGATCAAAAACTTCACAACTCGACTACCGGACTCATTTCTTGATACCTAAATCGCTTGAAGCAGCAATTCATTCCATTGTAGCCAATGCATTCACCCCAACAACCATGAGATTCAAAGCACTTCATTCATTCTACAATTTGCACATCGCTCATCATCACCGCCCGCTCAATTCTCGAAAGAATAATTGCTCAGTACGCCACCTTAACTAAGATGCAACATAACCATTAATCTATTTGTCTTCATACTCATCAGATTTATTGCTTCAACAACAACAACACACTCTTCTTATTCCCTGTATTCTTGTCTCTGAGTCCATCTCTGCTCAAAATCGACTGGGCAACAACAGCCTTAAACCCATCTCGAGTCTCATCTCAATTACCACCATATCTTCTCGTGATTTCACTTTCACCAAACCCTAATCCGAGAATCTAGAACATCAATTTATCTCAATCAATCTCGAGTTCAACCATGAATCTCGCCAAACACCGATTCCTCTCTTAAACCCATTTAATTGTTCTCCGATTCCTCAATCGGCCACTTACAATCCACAAATTCATCTTTCTAACTCTTCTCACATCGCTACAACGACCAAATTCAAAGCGAACAAATTCCTCGATCTCAGAATAAGTTGCATCAATTTCCTCTTGTCCGAATCTCTGCTCAAAACCCAAACTCAAGTCGTCTCTTGATCTAAACTCCGTCGAACCCTAGACTCCAAAGTTCTACCCTCTCGCTCGCCAGAACAAAGTGTATAGGGTAGTGATCTTGGTGTTGTTGAGAAAACAAGAGGGATAAATGACCCTCGATCTAGTTCCTAGGCTATAGAACCGGGATGGCTATTGGCACCCGTTTGATGGTTAAGGCTAACTCACATGGGTTTGCTTCCGTTTAAAGACCGACAGCCTAATTCTCGCTTCATGAGATTTGATTTAAATCCTCTCGCATGACTTAGTCTCGCCCAAATATCGCCAATGGAATTGGCCTTTTGCCTTATACGCTCCAAATGGATGGTTTTTCCTTCTTCCGATCCAAATGACTCAAAATACCGATTAGCTCAAAAGCACACATAAGATACACAATTCACACGAAAAATAGCAAAGAAAGCATAAAACTCTAGATAAGAATACGGTGTATTCTACACCTATCAAATTCCCCACACTTGGACTTTTGTAGTCCTCGAAAGCAAATCAAACAAAACAATTTTAAAGGATATATACAACTCCGTGTCGTCGAGGCTACGGTCACTTTTAGCATAAATAACAAGCCTTTAAACCACTAGGTGTCCCTAGTGGACGAGTTATAGTCTCGTGAGGGTTTACTAGAGATATACCCACAAAACCTACTTTTCCAACTTACTAGTTCTCCGAAATAATAGCATCCAACGCTAAGAAGACATAGAGAGATTCTCGCACACTAGTCATAAGAAGTTAGACACATAAATGAACACAATCTCATCCTAAAAAGTTGAGAGAGAAATAACCATCCCTTATCGAAAGAAATTCGGGTTCGGAGTGATCAAAAGTCTCGACTCTGCCTCACAAGAAAGGGTTTTATGATATTTCTCTCAATAATAAATAGCTTTTTATGGGTCACACACGTGTCCAGGTAGGAATAAAGAGAGAATCCTGCGACACGTTGAATGGTAGGAAGGTAAAACCCTCCGAAATATTTTGAAAACCCACATCTTTTATAATTTTTGAAAACCCATTTTTCTGATGATCTCTAAGAAAGGAAATCAACCATTGAACGAAGGTGGGAATATGCTTACTTACCTCGTATCCGTTCGACGTGCAGCTAGCACCACTCTCACAGCATCCATAGAAGCGTCTTCGGTCTTCTATCGGTGTCTTCATCTTCGTCTTCGGTCTTCAACTCTTGAACTTCGTAGAATCTTGATAATATGATTCTTTCCCTCAAATTCCTTGTCGCTTGAAACTTCATTATAGATATTCCTTCTTTCCCTTGGCTTTATTGAAAGAATACAAAACTAAAAACAAACTATACAAACCCAAATTATTTTTTTTTGAAATAAGAAATAAAAAAAATACAAAATAAAAATAAAACAAAATAATAAAAACTATTAACAAACCTAAAAATTTTCTCTTGTCTTTTTTTTTCTTTCTAATTTTCGTTTTTTTTTTTTTTTTTAATTTTTTTTTTTTTAGACAAGAGAAAAATAAAATACAAATAAGATAAAATAAAAACGTAAGTACAAAGGCCATGGTGTAAGTACTTTACCGCTTGATTCTTCACACTTGTATGTCTTGATATCATAAACTTCTCGAACTCTCATCTTGATAATTTTCACTCTTTTTTTTGTATTGTTGCTTGTAAACCTTGAACGTCCTCAACTTTCCTTCGAATTCGGATGCTCTCTTGTTGATGATGATGGTGTTTCTATGGACTCGTTGGTGTAGATAGAGATAAGGTGGATGGTGCTAATCAAAGACTACAAGTGGTATGTAAGTTAGCAATTCGATGTCACCATCATGATTGATAAAAATAGCACTCAAGAGATCAAAATAGTGCTTCTATGGTGGGAGGTTGGACAGCTCACCATTCTGCCCCTAATTTACGTACGACATACACTCTAAAAGCACAAATTTAGAATTAAAGAATTGAAGGTCGGTGCCTCGCATTATGTAACATGGTTAGTCTCACTATAGGGGATCACTACTCTAATACCGAATTCTACCTTATTCTCCACTCGTGGTTAAATCCAACTTTAACTCTCATACAATTAAGAAACCCGATCATGTTTTCTATCTCTAAGTTCATCACTCTCGATGTAATCTTAGCGACATGTATACTATGTGACTCTAAACTAACTACAAGTTGGAGTTTTTTATTCACTATTTACAAAAGTTGAAAATTTTGACTCAAAAGTCTAAAACTCTATATATGCAAAAGACTCCCACATCTTAAACTTCACATTGTCCTCAATGTGTAAAAACCGAAAATTCTGAATTTCTGAATAATAGCAGATAAAACATGCAAAAACTGCACAAATTGGTAGAATTTGGAAAAACTCCATTTCACAAAAGTTGTTCATCTACGTGTTTTCTACAAAGTGTCAAAAGGGAACAGTGTTTCGATAAACGGTCTAACAGGTTATGGTCTCTGGACTGAACTACGTGCAGTCTGAATTCTGACGAAAAGGTATTCGTCATAATTCTCTTCTAAGATAGATTCCGGACGCAATGAAATTAAACATGGGGATGCAAATATGATATGAAAACAATAAAAACAAAAATAAAAGGGACTAAAATACAAACCTATGGGTTTCCTCCCCATTTAGCGCTTGGTTTAAAGTCGCCCGCTCTCTTTTGTTATCGTCCATAAACCAACAATCTGAAAAGTTGAGGATCCTTCGATAGAACCTGTTTTGGAAACACTAGATTCACACAAATATTAGTAATATAAAGCAAAAGTGAAGCTATGAACCGATAAAAGCTTCCCCCACACTTATTCTTGTCCACACTTGAGAGTGTATAAAGAATATAGAAGTCGGGTACTTCCACGGTTTCTTGTTCCAAAACCGCATAGTATGAGAATCAAGTATCTCTAATGGAGGAAAACGAGAAACAAAGTCATTTAACAATATTCTCGAAGCACATACATTCAAACCAATAAGAGGTAAAGGAGAAGAAACAATAGCAAAGGGTTAGACAAACCTATCACAATCTCTTGTATCACGGGTCCTCTTCATCCTTAAAAAACTCAAGTGAATTATTCACCTCATGTATATCATGGTCCTCTATCAAACCTTGCAACCATTCTTCATCCGTTTCTTCCTTAACCAAAGTATCAACATAAACATCATCATTATAATCATATGCAAAAGCTCAATTGGGTCTTCCACAATATTGTCATAATGGTCACATTCTCAACATACTTCTTTGTTGTATGGCACATACTCTTTGCGGATCCAAATTTTATTATAAGAAACTTTTCAAGAACACTCAAAATGCATTATCCTCAAGCTCCACCCTTTAGGAATAGGCTCTTGATCATTATTAAGATCATTAGCTTGAGTAATCTACACAAGTGTTGACATATTCCTCTTCGTCTACATCTTGATCCCAAAAAGACTCCATTGTACACTCCCGGGGATGTCACCATGAGTTGTTTCAAGCAATGTATCATAATCACCGTCACTATCATAGTCAACATAAGATTGGTCCTCGCTGAATTTAGTGTTGCTAATCTCAAACTCATCCTTTTGAATAGGTGAATGATCATTATTACGATCAAGGGTTGAGTTAATTACACAATTATCAATCTAAAGTGCCCAAGGTTTGGCCTTTTCAACATTAGCATCAATCAAATATTCATCACAAACCATATGCACATTAGAATTATCCATATCTTCCTTGCATTGATCAACGCCTCTTAAGCTAGCAATACCTTCACAGTTCTTGGAGTTGCTCGTTTGTAGTCTCTTTTGCTTTTGAAATTCCTCTTGTAAAGTTGGAAACTTTGTCTATAAAGTTAGAGACTTTTGTTCACGAACATAAGAATCCTCCCATCCTGTGGTTGTTCACACACATACCCACCATAAGGTTGTTGAGGAAAACCATAAGGTTCCATGGAATATTGGTCATAACCACAATTGGTTTTGATTATACCCATGGAATTGGTAGTTGTCAGATTGTTGAGGTTGTTGAAAACCAGTATCCATCCATGTAGAAAGTGATGCTCCTTCCATGAGAAACAAGCACCAAATAAAATTCTCAAACCAAGGTTAAAATCGAAAATAAGAAAAATAAAACAAAAAAAAAACAAAACAAAAATAAGAAACCAAAACAGTGAACCGTCATAAGAAACCATGGTGTGCTATCTTTACCGCTTGATTCTTCACAACTTGCATGTCTTGAAATATCATAACCACTCTTAAATTCATCTTGATACTATTTCAAGCTCGATATAATCAGCTCACTCAGACTGCTGCTTGTAAACCTTGAACGCCTTCAACTTTCCTTCGAACTTGTGATGCCTCTTCTTGATGATGATGGTGTTTCTATGGACCCGTTGTAGAGAGAGATAAGGTGGATGGTGCTAATCTGCGAACAAGATAAGAGAGAGATAAGTGGATGGTGGATGGTCCTCTTATTCGCAGTTAGCACCATCCACCTTATCTCTCTCTACACCAACAGGTCCATAGAAACACCATCATCATCAACAAGATGAGCATCACAAATTGGAAGGAAAGTCAAGACGTTCAAGGTTTACAAGCAACAAAGAATGCAATTGAGCATATTTCGACTTTATGTACGAGAGCGAATATTATCAAGATGAGATTTCGAGAAGTTAGTTTATGATATCAAGACATACAAGTTGTGAAGAATCAAGCGGTAAGATACTTACACCATGGCGCCGTTGCCGGGGAGGCAGCGGTTGTCACTTGTTTTTGGTTTCTTATTTTTGTTTTTATTTTAGTTTTTGTTTTATTTTTCTTATTTTCTGGTTTTAACCTTGGTTTGAGAATTTTATTTCAAAGCTTGTTTCTCATGGAAGGAGCATACTACATGGATGGATACGGTTTTCAAATAACCTCAACAATATGACAACTACCAATTCCAGGGTATAATCAAAACCAATTCATTGGTTATGACCAATATTCCATGGAACCTTGTGGTTTTCCTCAACAACCTTATGGCGGCTATGTGTGTGAACAACCACAAGGATGGGAGGATTCTTATGCTCGTGAACAAAAAGTCTCTAACTTTATAGATCAAGTTTCCAACTTTTTACAAGAGGAATTTCAAAAAGCTAAAGAGACTACAAACGAGCAACTCCAAGAACTTCGTGAAGGTATTGCTAGCTTGCAAAGAGGCATTGATCAATGCAAGGAAGATATGGATAATTCTAATGTGCATATGGTTTGTGATGAATATTTGATTGATGCTAATGTTGAAAAAGGCCAATCCTTGGGCACTTTCGTTGATAATTGTGTAGTTAACTCAACTCTTGATCGTAATAATGATCATTCACCTATTCAAAAGGATGAGTTCGAGATTAGCAACACTAAATTCAGCGAGACCAATCTTATGTTGACTATGATAGTGACGGTGATTATGATACATTTCTTGAAACTCATGGTGACATCCCTTTAGGAGTGTACAATGGAGTCTTTTGGGATCAAGATGTAGACGAAGAGGAATATGTCAACACTTGTGTAGATTACTCAAGCATTGATCTTAATAATGATCAAGAGCCTATTCAAAGGGTGGAGCTTGAGGATGATGCATTTTCGAGTGTTCTAAAAAAGTCTTATAATAAAATTTGGATCCGCAAAAGAGTATGTGCCTTACAACAAAGAGGAGTATGTTGAGAATGTGACCGGTATGACCAATATTGTGGAAGACCCAATTGAGCTTGCATATGATTATAATGATGATGTTTATGTTGATACTTTGGTTACGGCAGAAACGGATGAAGAATGGTTGCAAGGTTTGATAGAGGACCATGATATACATGAGGTGAATAATTCACTTGAGTTTTTTAAGGATGAAGAGGATTCCGTGATACAAGAGATTGTGATAGGTTTATCTAACCCTTTGCCTATTGTTTCTTCTCCTTTACCTCTTATTGGTTTGAATGTATGTGCTTCGAGAATATTGTTGAATCACTTTATTTCTCGTTATCCGCCATTAGAGAAACTTGATTCTCATACTATGCAGGTTATGGAACAAGAAACCGTGGAAGTACCCGACTTCTATATTCTTTATACACTCCTGGTGTGGACAAGAATAAGTGTGGGGAAGCTTTTATCGGTTCATAGCTTCACTTTTGCTTTATATTACTAATATTTGTGTGAAGCTAGTGTTTGCAAAACAGGTTCTATCGAAGGATCCTCAACTTTTCGATTGTTGGTATATGGACGATAACAAAAGAGTGGGCCGACGACTTTAAACCAAGCGCTAAATGGGAGGCAACCCATAGGTTTTGTATTTTAGTCCCTTTTATTTTTTGTTTTTTATTGTTTTCATATCATATTTGCATCCCCATGTTTAATTTCATTATGTCCGGAATCTATCTTAGAAGAGAATTATGACGAATACCTTTTCGTCGGGAAGAATTCAGACTGCACGTAGTTCAGTCCAGAGACCATAACTGTCAGACCGTTTATAGAAACACTGTTCCCTTTTGACACTTTGTAGAAAACACGTAGATGAACAACTTTTGTGAAATGGAGTTTTTCCAAATTCCTTACCAATTTGTACAGTTTTTTCGTTTTATCTGTCATGTTACGCGTAATTCAGAATTTTCGGTTTTACACATTGAGGACAATGTGAAGTTTAAGTGTGGGGGAGTCTTTTGCATATAGAGTTTTTAGCCTTTTTGAGTCAAAATTTTCAAATTTTTTGTATATATTTGAATAAAACTCCAACTTGTAGTTGTTTAGAGTCACATAGTATACATGTCGCTAAGATTACATCGAGAATCTCATAATAGTGATCGAACTTAGAGATGACAGAGAACATGATCGGGTTTCTTAATTGTATGAGAGTTAAAGTTGGATTTAACCATGCCAAATGGCAAATAAGGTGCAGATCAATTCGGTATTAGAGTAGTGGTCCCCTATAGTGGAGACTACCCATGTTACATAATGTGAGGCACCGACCTTCAATTCTTTGTACCGCCTAAATTTGTGCTTTAGGAGTGTGTGTCACCGTAGGTTAATTCCGGCAGAATGGTGAGCTGCCCAACCTCCCACCATAGAAGCACTATTTTGATCTCTTGAGTGCTATTTTTATCAATCATGATGGTGACATCGAATTGCTAACTTACATACCACTTGTAATCTTATTCATAGCTAGCACCATCCACCTTATCTCTCTCTACACCAACAGTCCATAGAAACACCATCATCATCAACAAGAGGAGCATCACAAATTCAAGGAAAGTTGAAGACGTTCAAGGTTTATGCAACAATCTGAATTGAGCAGACTTTATGAACGAGAGCAGATAATATTATCAAGATGAGATTTCGAAGTTAGTTTATGATATCAAGACATACAAGTTGTGAAGAATCAAGCGGTAAAATACTTACACCATGGCCTTTGTACTTGCATTTTTGATTTCAAAAAAAAAAAAAAAAAAAAAATTAAAAAATTAAAAAAAAAACAGAAAAAAAAAGAAGGAAAAAAAAAAAGACAAGAGAAAATTTTTAGTTTCGTTACTAGTTTTTATTATTTTGTTTTGTTTTTGTTTTGTTTTTATTTTGTATTTATTTTTCTTGTCTAATAAAAAAAAGAAAAAAATAAATATATTAAAAAAAAAAGAAAAAAAAAATGAAAAAAAAGAGAAAAAAAAAAAAAAAAAAAGAGAGACAAGAAAAATTTGTTGTATTATATTTTAGTTCGTTTTTAGTTTTGTATTCTTTCAATAAAGCCAATGGAAAGAAGGAATATCTATAATGAAGTTTCAAGCAACAATGAATTTGAGGAAAGAATCACATTGTTGAGATTCTACGAAGTTCAAGAGTTATCATCAAGAGTTGAAGACCGAAGACGAAGATGAAGACACCGATTGAAGACCGAAGACGTTTCTATGGATGTCGAGGAGAGTGGTGCTAGCCGCACATCGAACGGATAACAAGGTAAGTAAAGCATATTCCCACCTTCGTTAAATGGTTGATTTCCTTTCGAAGAGATCGTCGAAAAATGGGTTTTCAAAATTATAAAAGATGTGGGTTTTCAAAACATTCTGAGGGTTAAACCTTCCTACCATTCAACGTGTCACAGATTCTCTGCTTCATTCCAACCTGGACACATGTGTGACCCATAAAAGTTGTTTATTATTGAGAGCAACTTCATAAAACCCTTTCTTGTGAGGCAGAGTCGAGACTTTCGATCACTCCGAACCCGGATTTCTTTCGAGAAGGGATGGTTATTTCTCTCTCAACTTTTAAGAATGAGATTGTGTTCATTTATGTGTCTAACTTCTTATGACTAGTGTGCAGAATTTCTATGTCTTCTTAGCGTTGGATGCTACTATTTCTGAGAACTAGTAAGTTGGAAAAGTAGGTTTTGTGGGTATATCTCTAGTAAAACCCTCACGAGACTATAACTCGTCCACTGTGGGACACCTAGTGGTTTAAAGGCTTGTTATTTATGCTAAAAGTGACCGTAGCCTCGACGACACCTGGAGTTGTATGTATCTTTTAAAATTGTTTTGTTTGATTTGCTCGAGGACTAGCAAAGTCTAAGTGTGGGGAATTTGATAGGTGTAGAATACACCGTATTTACTCGTTAGAGTTTATGCTTTCTTTGCTATTTTCGTGTGAATTGTGTATCTTATGTGTGCTTTTGAGCTAATCGGGTATTTTGGAGTCATTTGATCGAAGAAGGAAAAACCATCCATTTGGAGCGTATAAGGCAAAAAAGGCCAATTCATCGGCGATATTTGGAGCAAAGCAGTCATGCAAGAGGATTTAAACTGAAAATCTCATAAATCGAGAATTAGGGCCGCGAGCCTTGAAACCGACAAGCCATGTATGAGCTGGTTAGCTCCTTAACCATCAAACGGGTGCCAATAGCCATCCCAGTTCTATAGCCTAGAACTAGATCGAGGGGTCATTTAGCCCTCTGTTTTCTCAACAACACCAAGATCACTACCCTATACCCGCCTGTTGCCATTGAGCCAAGAGGGTAGAACTTTGGAGTCTAGGGTTCAATGTGTTTAGATCAAGAGACGACTTGAGTTTGGGTTTTGAGCAGAGATTCGTGACAAGAGGAAATTGAGGCAACGCCTGCTCGAGATCGAGGAATTTGTTCGCTTTGAATTTGGTCGCAGAGTGTGACAGAAGAGTTAGAAGATGAATTTGTGAATTGTAAGTGGTTGATTGAGGAATCGGAGAATAATTAAATGGGTTTAAGAGAGGAATCGGTGTTTGCAGATTCATGGTTGAACTCGAGATTGATTGAGATTAATTGATGTTCTAGATTCTCGCATTAGGGTTTGGTGAAATTGAAATCACGGAGAAGATATGGTGGTAATTGAGATGAGACTCGAGATGGGTTTCTCAAGTTTATTGGTGCCGGTCAACTTGAGCAAGAGATGGACTCAGAGACAAGAATACAGGGAATAAGAAGAGTGTGCTGCTGTTGAAGCAATACGTCTGATGAGTATGAAGACAAATAGATTAATGGTTATGTTGCATCTGAGTTACTGTGGCGATC
Source organism: Papaver armeniacum (assembly GCA_023531295.1). Taxonomy (NCBI): domain Eukaryota; kingdom Viridiplantae; phylum Streptophyta; class Magnoliopsida; order Ranunculales; family Papaveraceae; genus Papaver; species Papaver armeniacum. Next base: position 40,323 of record JAJJWW010012909.1, on the reverse strand, counting down.
GAGCAATTGTTGTTTGGTTGAGAATTGAGCGACAAGTGATGATGAGCGATGTGCAAATCAGTAGAATGAATGAAGTGCTGAAGCTCATGGTTGTATGGGGTGAATGCAATTGGCTACAATGGAATGGTGCTGCTTCAAGGCGATTTAGGTATCAAGAAATGAGTCCTCGGGTAGTCTGAGTCATGAAGTTTTTGATGCCGTTGTCCAAATGGAACCCAGAAATACAAGGATGTGAATTGATGGTGGCTCGAGTGGTTGAATTGGTGTTTTTAATAGAGGCAAATAGATGAATGGCTTGAGCTTATACCGCAAAATGAGAAATAAATGGCGCTTGTGCGGAACTGAGCCAAGAGTAGTTTGAGCTTGGCAAGGCAAGGGAGATGGTTGCGAGTGTTTGCAAGATTCTACCCATGCAAGAAGTTAGTATGAGAGATGGAGTCAGAACCTGGTGGAGGAGTTGTAGTCAGCAGGGTCTTGTTCTTCTTGATGAGATATGGGTTTGTCTCAAGAAGCTTTGTTGCTAGTGATGCAATCACGTGGTTGCTAGTATTGAGGATATGAGGAGTAAAGTTAGAGGAAATGATGCAATGAAATGAGTTGTAGCAAAAATGTTGCTTTGGTGATGCAGGCAAAGGGTTCCGTGTTTATGAGTTGTGAGATGACTTGTGGATGGGGATTAAGCCGAAATTCGGATGTTGAAGTCGCAGATGGTTAGGTGAAATGGTTGTCGTTCATTGTGGTGATCTTTGGCAGCGGTGTTGTGAGTGTTCTGAGACACAAAGGAGATGGAACTGAGCATGGAAGAATGGTGTGAGTTCTTGAAGGATGCTACAAATGACAGTTTGTATGGTTGTGCAATGGCGGAGTTGCAAATTGTTGTGAGGTTATTGCAAGCCGTTGCTTTACAAAGTGAGATTTGGCGAGATGTCACGCTCGTGATGGAATTGATGGCTAGACAGGGGGAAGAAATGGGAGAATACACGGCCAACATGGTCGGAAGCACAATCATGGTGCGGCTGAAGAAAGTCAAAGCCAAGCAAATGGCCTAGCCAAAGTGAATCATATCGAGCTGCATCGACTCGTCTGAATAGCCGAACCGACTCACATCCGACCGGACCCGTTTTTGACTCAAGACTCACCCGAGTTGACTTCGACCGTTTGACCCGTTGACCCAAGTGACTGAGATTGACTTTGCCGGTCACCGAGCTACTTTCCCATGACCTTCCGCCCGTAATCCCAGCTTTTTCGCGACGATTTTGGACATAATTTCACATGGGTATTTCTCACACATGGGCTTGGTGGACCACTTGGAGATGGGTTTTGAGAAGACCTAATATTTGAAGGAGTATCCTAGATGGAAATTGCGAAACATATAAAAGAAAGGACTTTTACCTAATCTTGGGATTATCTTTTATCTATCTTTTTGCCTCTACTTTGTTTTCTAGGGTTTAGAACCATGAAAGTTTTTCTCTTTCTTCTTGTTATGAACTCCATGAATATGAGCTAGAGTTTTATTATTGGTTATGGAATAAGTTGGATTTCCAAGTATGGGTTTTAATTCAATAAATTAGTTTTCTCTCATATTATCGTTTATGATTCACAATTAATATTGTTACATGATTTGAATGCTTGTTTAGTGGAGTCGCTAATCGATTGAGTTTGCTTTCATATTTATTGCTAGATTAGGGTTGTTATACGAAAAAGTGATGATTCCGGATTGCAAGTAGCATAAATAAGATTATAGTTTGTAGTGATATATTCTTATGATCTTATGTGAACCATAACCTTTGTTAAATCGGATTAGTTCTTTTACACGTTCGATTGCTTTGATTGGCCTGATTTCATAGTACTTAACGCATCTAGGGAATTAAACTTGATTAGTGCTTTTACACGTTAGGTTGTTCCTTTAGGTAGAATTCATATTCGCATCTTTTAATGTGTTTGTTGATGACAAGAGGAGATTAGCGGGATATTCTTGCGATCAAGGTATTCTAGGGCCTTTGATAAAAAGTTGAGATTAAAATATCAATTCTAGTTATTGTGTTGAAAACATGTTTGTGAATGAAAACGAAATCCATGACCAATACTTTCATCCTTGATTTGCGTGTTTACTTTTTATTGTTTTGCTTTTTGTTTATTTTTATTTACACAATGAGAAAATTCCACTCGTTACTTATAAGATACCGAAACAATTGACAACCTAGACCTCTCTGTGGGAACGATCCTTTCTTGCCCTTGCTTCATTATATATTTTGAGTAGTAAGAAAGTGTAAATTTATATTTGTGTCGGCTGACAACCGGTCACCAAACAAGGGGTGACGCACGGCTTTGAAATCCAGAATTAGGGTTTTTGAGCATCACGAGCGTCCATCTTCTCCGGCACGAATGGAGGGTCCAAGATTAGATTAAGCTGTGTCAGGTCATACCAAGATGTCCACCATGGACCCATCTATTCCCTCACCCGATCGGCAAGGCATATCATGCCCGGCTAATCCAAAACGCCCGCCCAAACTAGCGTGGTCACACCTCCCAAACCACAACCGATCTCACCGCTCAACTTCGCGACGATTTGGATGGCTCTTGATCACGTTTTATGGGATATTCAAATAAGCGTGAACACCAGCCTACCACCTTCACACCAGGCCAATCGGCCAAGACTTCACCAAGATTGGTCATCTTGAACGCAGCTGAAGTGGGCGTGACGTGCGGCTCTTGCGGATCAGTTTTTATCACAATCGATCTAGACCACTCAACTTCACCGGATGAATTGAGTGACCCGATCATACTTTCGTGAGGTAATGGGGTATAGGCGCCTACACCATCATGCCGTCTACACGCATGTATGGCTTCCACTGCCAAAGTTGTATCCCATGCTTGGTTTCGACCAAGTCAAGAGTGATGCCTCACGCACCTCTTCAAAACCCTAATTTCATTAATCTGGTCGCAATGAGTGTCTCAAAGATCATCTCATCCGTCCAACTTCACCAAACTTGGTTATACAACCCCTACAGTCGAGTTAGTTGGTCGTTGAGGCGTCATTACCCATCACTTTACCACACCATGATGTAGTACCGCATAAAATACACATGATACTTCACAAGTATCAGCTTCCCCGAATAACGCAGTATTCAAATTAGCATTACATGCTACCTATCGTGGATCCACGATCCACACGCCCAGACATCAATCATGTCACAAACCGGGGATACATATTTTTGGGTATTGGTCCAGCGGTTTCACAACATGGTCAGCGTGCAGCGTGCAACATGCCATCACAAGAACATGTTAGGGAAGTCATGGACGGTAAGAGATGAAATAGAGAAGGGCAAGACAATGCGGTGGCAACGACGCCAACTCCACTACTCCATCACTCCACTTCCTCCACTTCCCATGAGAGACGTGAATAAGGCTCAATGACTTGTATAAATAGGTTCTCCTCCCTATTTCAAAGACAAGAGGGGAAAAACAACAGAGGCAAGTGTTAATACAAAAACGTATTCCAACACCTGAAGCCGCTTGCATCAATCGTAAGCCCGCTCATCTTTCTCATAAAGTCATTCATAGCCAATACCTTCACAATCTCAACACCTTCTTCGATTCCCTCCCTAAGATCAACCCCATCTCCTTCACTTTGTAGACCGAAACAAGTCCGGGAACGACCATTTCTTGGTTTAGGCCGGACTTGCATGCATTGACTTCCGAATCTAAAGCACTCACCGCGCAAGGTGCATTTGTTTAGGGTTTAGATTCATTCCTCATCCACACACCCCAAATTACCAATTCAACAGGAGTAGTTTTCACCCATAAACAACTGCGCCTTTTCTCAAGATCTGAGGAAACAACAAAGGAAGCTCTCCCGGACTATAAAGGAAAGTAAAGAAATTATCAAGATATAACTTAAAATCGAAATTATGAAGAAATAAGGGAACAAAGACATACCAAGACACCAAGCGAATTTAGAAAGCTGAGAGTCACTGATCTGGAGACCCCGTGAAGAGAATCATCACTCTCTAGTAAAGGAGCATCACAAATACTCGCGAGAGCTTTGCACGTGCTAGAGAGACCATCATCTCCAATTCCTTGCATGGAGTCAGAGAAGATGCTAGACAATTAATAGTGCCATAAAGATTCACTGGAGAATTCTCCTTTGAGAGAAGTATCAATATCATCATTATCTTCATCTCGCTTTCTTTGGATTGAGGATTTGAAGGAGAAGGGGAATGAATCTTTCGCTTCTTTGAAGGTGGGGCAATAGACTTTTCCTCGCTTGAGAGAACCTTTACTCTTGCTTTTGGTCTTCGTAACCTTAGAACTTTCTTTCTTCTTCAAGAATTTCAAAGAACAACCTTCATTACCTAATGAAGATAAAAATGAGGCAACAATATTGTTAAAAATAATAAATAAAAATATTTCTTACTTCATCCGGTGTGATCGAACTGAGTCTTTAGGGTACTTTCCTTAGCATTTCTTTTGTAGCTTTTTCTCAACTTGATAATCTCGAAAATTTCGCAAGATTAATAGGTATAAAAAGGAGTAAGATTATAAATTGAGCGAAATTTAGGAAGTATACCTCTTTGCCTTTTCAAAGCCGCTTAAAAACCCAAGGTTGATAATTGGCGAGATTTGCAGGAGCACATGTGAACCCGAAATGTAAGGTCCTTTTTAAAACCAACGAAAAGACGCACCGTCGCGTCTTTAGAATGACGAGAACATTGTTCTTGCGTAATGCCGCCGATATCCCGCATAAAGTATTTTATCGCTGGAGACATTCTTCTTCTTCAAGCGAGCACCCCAATGAAGTTTTATCATTCTTCATATTTATTACTTCATAGTTTTCAAGAAGCTTTCCACCGTATATTTTTCAATAATATCTCTAAGTCCACAAATTTAAGATCTATGACTTCTTTTGGGTAAAGGGATCCCTTACCAGCACCACGGTTGGCGAACTCAAGCATTAAGCGGATACAATCCCCGCTAAGTTGGTAGATGCCTCGCGAGAATTTTGCATGAGCAAGAATTTCATAAAATAAGGGAAGATCAGGGTCATAGAGAGGAATGGGAAGACCAGCGAGAATCTGACCTAGCAAAATTATGACTTCCTGATCATCACAACGATGATAAGAAAACAGTTTGGAAGAAAGAATGGATTTAGATTCTTGATTGGGAATGGTAGTCAACGTGAAATCTTTATCTTCGAAATCCTTTTGCACTTTGTCCAGAGAAGCTTCATATTTACGACCAACTGGAGGCATTTTCAAAGTATGGGAATGAAGAGAAATCAAGATCAAAAGAAGAAAAGGAAAAGATTTACAGTAGCAAAAATGGAAGTTACGAAGAGATGTTGAAGAAAAGTTGCAGAAAAAACAAGAAGGAAAGTAAAAAAGAAGAAGAGAGGAGTAAGAAAAGTATATATAGAGAGAAAGTTTTTTCGAAAAGGTATACATATTTAATGCGAAGAGTAGACATGAACGTTTCAGAAAAAAGCGGTTGAAAAATACGTGTCAAGAAATAGATGGAGGAAGAGATACGTGTAACAAATTCTGCATAAAAGTACAAAATCATGTCAATACTGAAAAAATACGAAAAATGAACAACTGCGGCATTTTGAAAGTACTAATTTTCATGACATTCTCTCCTTCGTAGAGAAGACATATGGAAGAGGCAAGATGTAGATCGAATATCGCAACACCAAGACCCTTGCGAAATCCATAAAGCGACACACTGCGAAGATATCGCGGATAAGTAATATAAATGACGAACGGATGACGACAACTGAACACGATAAAGATGTGAAGACCTAGCGAGATATATGAGCGTTGCGAGATTTAACATTTGAATACTTGCAAAGTGTCGCAAGTCGAATCAAAATAAAGAGACAGCTTTAGTCACACCATTATGTAATGTCCTATATAAAGAGCCGAATAGGCTTATGAGGAGAGAAATCTTTTTCGAGTATTGGGCAAGTTATTAAGAGAGAGAAAGTTTAGAGCGATTGTAAATTCTTTAGCTTATTTCCTTTCCATCTTGTAACATTTGTGAGTTTAATCAATAAAGACTATAATAGTTCATCTTAAAATGACTTGATTGTGTGAATTCTTGTGAGGGGTGTAGTGTGGGATTTCCTGCTACTACATCATTAAAGCACAAATTCGGTTTCCATAATTCCTGGAAATGCTCTGTCCAAAAAATAACAAATGAAATCTCTCGGAAAATCTAATTAGTAAATGAACATTACTAATTCTGTAATTTCCCTACAAAATGAAATTAATAACCTTAATTAAAAGATTCTTAACATACTTATGCTTCGATCCTGGGAGTCTACTCCCTTAGCCGTTTAAGGAATATCTTTGAACAATTATAGAAATAAACATTCACAACACATGTTCAAAGTTTTTCGACATCTTAACTTTGTAAGTTCTCTTTCACACTTACAACCTTGAAACCGATTTGCCACACATCCAAACAAGTTTAGAATTGGTTCATCTAACTTTCAAGAACTATGTGATTGGTCAAACCAACATTCAATCAAAATCATGGGTTTACGGTTATACCAAAACAAGTTTCGGTTCTACCTCCATGTGAGTATTGTGCATAGCCACACTAGCTTCCCAAAAGTTCGGTTGACTAGGTACTAGGATCGGTTCCCCACATATATATGGTATCTAACTTATATGTGTTGCACATGTCCATAGGATCGGTTCCCCTTTCTGCTATAAACCTTGCTGCACCCCATACAAGGATCGGTTCCCTTTGATATACTGCACCCATTACTAGGATCGGTTCCCTTTACCTTACAAGGATCGGTTCCATTTCCCTAACAAGGATTACAATGATCGATTCCCTTTCCCTTACAAGGTCAGACATACAAAATCCGATCATACCATGGTGTGATTACTTAAGATCGATTTTACTAATAAAAGTTATACCAATACATAAGTCGTGCCTTTGGAAATAAGTCTACAAGAACACAACAAGTTGTGAGCTGGTTATAATCTATCACACATATTGGTTATTCATAAGATATGCAATGAATAACAAAACCAATAACACCTGAAATTTCCTTTTCGGTTCACAAACAAGACTTACTTCTTAGAACACATGTAAACATTGTTCCCAGATGAAATCCTCACCTTCATACCCATACATAATCACAATAGCATTCAAATGATTATGGCGATGTCTTATCTACAAAGTTTAATGGTTAAGCAATAAACCTCGTATTGTATTCCTTAGTACTATGTCTATCTAGAGTTCAAATATGATTCGCAGTTATGTTTTCAATATGCACGACTTGAAAGATACGTTAGGGAATGAAACATTTCAAGTCAAATAGCACTAACCTCAAGTGGAAGGATAATTGTTGTCGTTGTAGGCTCTCTGCTTCTTCACATCTTCAAGTCTTCTAATACTTGTAATGTCTCATATCCTAATACTTTCAAGCTAACCTATACGAAGTTTAACTCTAGTACATAATCAAGCGACTCTTAACATGAGTTTTGATTCACTAAAATATGACAACCAAACTTGACATACCAACGCCAGGTTCAACTGAGCCATGCTCTAACAATCTCCCTTTATCAATTTTAGTGACAAAAACTCTACATCATATGGATAAACAAATTACAATAATTCATTACAATCCGCTTGATTCCCGATTCAACAAAGACAAGAAATCGCTTACATTCAACCTTGAAAATGTCGTTGTTGACATTATATTAACAAAGCTATTATCTACTAAGGAAGATAGGTAGATATTCAATCCTATTACATCTTTTTTATACCAATCATATGACATGTTACTCCCCCCTTAGTCCAGGCTTTCACTCTTTCGTTAGATAAAAACATTCAAGGACCAATGTTCTTTTCCACAGCAATGCCAATCAATATAAATATCAATGCCAACATCACCTGTTTACTCCATATATTTCTCCCCCTTTTTGTCACAAAAAAATGACAAAGAAACGAAAAAATAAAGTGTAGGAGCAGAATATTGCGACATCGATACTTCATGAGATTAACAACCGGCCAGCGTTATGAAGGCATCGAGGAAATAATATAAATGACGTAATAGATAGGACGCACAACCAACATGAGGAAAGTGTGAAGACTTGGCGAGACTTAGAGTGCCATGAGGATGAATGTTTATAACACTCGCGGCACCTTGTTATTCCTGAAATAAAGTGAGTTGCTTTAATGTAAATCCACTATGTAATACCCTATAAGTAAAGGGTTGAGTAAGTATGTTGTAGACAGGTTCTTTGGAATTGTTAAGCAAGTCATTAGGAGAGAGAAAATCTAGAGTGATTGTAATTTCTTTAGCTTGCCTATTTACTACCTTGTAAACATTTCAAGAAGATAATCAATAAAAATATATGGGTTATTCATCTTCAAATGGATTAGTAAAATAAATTCTTGTAGGTGTTCGGGATTTCCTCGCAACTACATATGCTACTAAAACAGGGGACAAGATCAATCAGGCAGAATTGAAAGAATCGGGAGTAACAAGAAAGAAATTTAATAACTTTCAACAATTTACTAAAATTGAGAAATGGCTAGAAGAAGGAATGCATCGTAACAACCAACAATTGTAAGGAGAAGCGGGAGATTAGTGGAGAAAGGAGAAATGAAGTAGGTGAACCATCAAGAATAAACGCAAGAGAAGATCAAATTCAACCACCAATTCAACCACCGATTCAACCACAAAGACAGATCTTGTTAGATATGATTAGGGTGGCGTGCATACATGAGATCGGGTATTCAGGAAGAAAGAGAAGAAATGCAACAATTGAGGAATAATGACAAGAGAGAAAATCGAGAAGAAATGGGAGAAACAAACATAGAAATGAAGAAATCGAAAGATTAGGAAACGTTGAGACAAACAATACATGAAGAAAGGCGATTGTAGCGGAAGAACGCAAATTTAACAAGGCAAAACCATGAGTTGAGGATGGAAAATATAAGGCTGCGGAATAGAGGTCGAGAAGTAACACCGATCAAGATCAGGATTCAGATAGATGATATGAGAGAATATCACCTCGAGAAAATATTAATGAAGAGAATCTAGGAAGAAAGTCAAATTTCGGAGAAGGATGTCATGGAAAGGAAGAGAAGTGGTGTATACCACGTCATGAGATTTGAGAATGATCAAAATAATGGAAATCAAGGAAATAGACAAAGAGAATCATTCAATTGGTGAAGAAAATAAGGAAGAAGGGAAGAAGAATACCGCATGGGAGAGGAAGCACAGAGGGAGACAAAAGGAGATTGAAAACGACATTGAAAAGCATTATATTGAACAAGCGCCTCCTAGCTTGCGAAAGGAAAGATTAAGAGAAATGGAAGAACGGGAGTTAGAGGAAGCAATTAAACAAAATAATCATGACAATCGAGAAAAAGGCGCGAGCAAAATCGCAACAATGGAAATATCAATGAAGAGTATGAAAGAACACAAAGGAGAGCTGATAGACAACCAAGAGGAGAAAATGATAGATACAATGGTGTGCGAATTCGCGAACGAAATGAAGGAGAAAGTCGCAGGGAAAGAAGAGAAGAAAATGTCAACAAGAAAATCAAGGTAGACATGAACGCAGTATGAGAGAAACAGAGCTAAAAAGACCAATAAATTTGAACCACAGAAGTAAATGAACAAATCTTAAGAGAGTTGTGTAGAGATGAGAGGAATGTTGAACAATAAGAGGTGGAGGAAGAAGACAATTGATGAGCCATTGAAGAAGCCGCAAAACCCCCTTTACTCTAGAGGTACAGCTTAGAAGGATACCCCTAAGTGCAATTTACCTCGCATTAACCAAAGATTTTTGATGGAACAACTTAAGTGAATAAACACATCAAATCGTATGTGAGGTGTATGCTACGGTGGGAAAATCATGATGCAATACTATGCAAATATTTCGCAGATTGACTTTAACAGAGTAAGCACTAAATGGTTTTGAGGTTGCAAGAAACACCATCACGTCATTCAACCATTTACAAGCTATATTCTTAGGGGCATATAAGTAATAACTCCTCGCGATAGAAATCAAGATGTGTTTGGGCTAAAACAAAGAGTTGGCGAAAGTTTAAAGCACTTAACTTTGAGATGGAAGATTTGGGGTAGCAGATGGTGGACGAGCGGATGAAAGATATCTCATTTTATCATTCATAAACGCTATGTTCACAACCAATTTGCTATATATTCAAATTTTTAAAGTCAAGAATACAATCAATGGCGACTTTAGTCACGAGAACTTCAAGAGGAGTATATTGCTTGTGAGGAAAGGCAAAACGAGGTGGAATCATACCTGGGCCATGAATACAAATTCAAACGTCAGAATGCAAGTCTATTACCCAAACCGATAAACACGTTGGCAGCACTTCGCAAGGTCACAAGAAAGGATAATAGATGATGGATGTAGCCAAAGATAGTAGCCATGGGAAATGTGGATCAAGAAGAATTTGAGAGAAAGGAATTACTACAACCGTGGCGCAATAACAAAATTCAAAGACTTGATCATCCGTAAAGAGACTTATGGAAGTCAAAAGACACTATCATGGGGGTCAAATACGCCACAGAGTAGAATGGAAGAAATCAAATGCCACCATTAAAATGCTAGTGTTGAAAATATGGGAAGCTATACTCTTAATGGAAAACATACCTGCGCCCTGGAACATGGGGAATGAGCCACCACCAAGTGATAGAAGTCACGAGTCTGTTCTTACCATCGCTTCATGGACACTCAACAAATGATTAGAAACATAAAAAGAATCATCCTCAATGATTGATCAAGGAAAGTTTTAGTCATTTTCTAAAAAGGTGAAGAGAAGGTTCAATCATTACCACCACCGCCTTTAAATGCACAGTAACAAATTCAGCAAAGGGGAAAGAAACGTTCATAATAGAAGTTGGAAAGAAAACTAAAATTTGTTTTGGTAACTCCATTGTACATTCATACCGAAAAATTGAAGATTTTTCATGATAATGTTCTCAGAGGGTTTTCGCGAGGATGTTAATAATAAAGAAGTGATGAACATTGCGAAGACATCACAGTTAAAAGAATGGAAAATACATATTATTTCTTTCAACGCATAAGAGATTCCTGAAGGCAGAGAGACGCATGACAACCCATTGGTTGTAAAATTGGAAATGTTGATGGTGGTTTTTAGACAAAGGATAAAATCGTAAAACCCCATGACCTAGTGTTACCCGCAACACATTAACTAAGAGCATTTAACTCAAAGTGAATAATTGTTGGGGTATTTTTCAGTCACTCGCATTAGGTTTTCTTGTCACGTAACCCTAATTCCAAAACAAAGCCAGATATCGCGTGACCATGGCAACAATGCAAACTGCGCACACTCGCGATCACAAGAAAGAATGCCAAAACCAAGCCGCATACGCGCACCATGGCAGCAATGCTAAACTAAGCCGCATATCAGAGATCATGGCAAAAGAATGCTTGTAAACTAAGTCAAAAGACTGCGCACCATGGCAGCAATGCTAAAACTAAGCCGTGATACCGCACCATCATGGCAACAATGCTAAAACCGCAAGCCATCAGATATCACGCACCATGGCAGAATGCCAACCTGCCGCAGACATCACAGACCATGGCAAAGAATGCCAAACAAGTCAAGCTATATCGCGCACCGCTACAACAATGCCAAACCAAGCCGCACTGCGCACCATGGCAACAATGCCAAATCTCCAAGCCGCTATGCCTTTCGCCCACGCCCAACATAGCGCCTTTAGGCTTGCAAGACTTGCAACTAGCCAACATGGTCGACGTGCTATTGGCACATGCCAACACGCGCACGGTAAGCCACATTCCAAGCCGCTATGCCTTTGGCCCACGCTAAATATAGCGCCCTAGGTTTGCAAGACTTGCAACTAGGTCAACATGGCCGCACGTGCCATTGGCACATGCCAACACGTGTCGCAAGCCATATTTCCAAGCCGTTATGCCTTGGCCCACGCTAAATATAACGCCCTAGGCTTGCAAGACTTGCAACTAGGTCAACATGGCCGCACACGTGCCACTGGCACATGCCAACACGCGTCGCAAGCCATACTTCCAAGCCGCTATGCCTCCGCCCACGCCAAACATAGCGCCCTAGGCTTGCAAGACTTGCAACTAGGGTCAACATGGCCGCACGTGCCATTGGCACATGCCAACACGTGTCGCAAGCCATACTTCCGCCGCTATGCCTTTGGCCCACGCCAAACATAGCGCCCTAGGGCTTGCAAGACTTGCAACTAGGTCAACATGGCCGCACGTGCCATTGGCACATGGGCAACACGTGTCGTGCAAGCCATACTTCCAAGCCGCTATGCCTTTGGCCCACGCTAAACATAGCGCCTAGGCTTGCAAGACTTGTAACTAGGTCAACATGGCGGCACGTGCTATTGTACATGCCAACACGTACGTAACCATACTTCCAAGCGCTATACCTTGGCCCACGCTAAACATAACAGCTTCTAGGCTTGCAAGACTTGCAACTAGGTCAACATGGCCGCACATGCCATTGGCACATGCCAAGCACACACGCTGGTAGCCTAACTTGCAAACCGTGCAACCTACCACCAAGGCATTCCGCACATGCCAAACACACACGCTGTAGCCTAACTTGCAAACCGTGCAACCTACCACCAAGGCATTCCGCACATGCCAAACACACACGCTCGGTAACCTAACTTGCAAACCGTACAACCTACTACCAAGGCATTCCACACATGCCATTGGCACATGACACGACGCCACTAGCAACCTCCGGCATCGCCACTACACTCAACGTGATAACCTACCACAAAGACATTCCGACATGCCATCGCACATGCCACGCACGCCACTAAGAGCCTCCGCATTGCCACTTACGCCGAGATACAACTCACAACAAGGGCATTCCGCACATGCCACGCCGCACCACTAAAGACCACTTGCACTCAAGGTGCAACCAACACTCGAGATATCAACACAAACCGGGATGCTTTCCTGTGGTTTTGCTTTATGGTCACAAAGATGTAAATGACACTACGCCACATTAAGAAAGCGGAAAAGGAATAAAGCGGGTCAAATAAAAGAGGAAATAATGGTGAAAAACGCTACCATTAAACCATACTTGCTACTCACCTCCTCCCATTATTTCACCCTTTACTCTCTTCCTTCATGAGGCCACACGTTTCAATCTCGACTCTATATAAATAGGTCTTACCATTTCACCCGTACAACAAGTCTCTACTGTCAGAGAAAATACCATACTCTCGTAAAGACAACTTTGCAAGCCTCCCAAAGCTTCCATCTCTTGCAAGCTTCCTAAGCTTTCACTTTCTCGACATAAGTCGAGATACTACTTTCCTGCACTATTCTCGCCTCAACACCTTCTCTCGTTTCCCTCCCCAAATCAACCCTTCTCCTCCACTTTGTGACCGGCAAGTCCTGAACGCCATTTCTTGGTTTAGGCCTGACTTGCTGCATTGATCTCTCGAATCTATAAAGTGCTCACGTGCAAGACATTTGTTTAGGTTTGAACCGCTTTCTCACTCACCTACCGTGATTTATCAAAATTCCAGGTAAACGATTTTTACCCATGCAACAGAAATTAATCCAAAAACCTGTAGATGGCGAAGACGACGAAGGTAGAATTGTCAAGCATCAATAATCTTAATTGATACGGGAGCTTCAAATGAATATTCTTTTCTACCATACTTACAAGACTATGGGGGGAAGGATGAAGAATTGATACCTTCGACGATAAGATATATGGTTTCAAATGGAACAGCAATAAGCCTCCAAAGGAGAAGTTCATATGAGAATACCCTGCAAGGACTATCAACTCGGGATTTTGTTCTCGTGTAGTCGATGTGGAGTCCCCTTATAATGCATTGATTCAAGACCATGGTTGCATGAAATTCGGGGTGTAATACGACTTATCATCAATGCACAAGTTTCCCTCATCCTAGTGGTATCGGAATTATAAAAGGAGATTGACTAAGGACAAAAATGCTATGAGATCGATGTGGAGAGGTGCGAAGAGAGAACTGAGAAAAGAAAGGTTGGAAAAAACATGCAAAAGATGAACAAAGAAGAGAAAGATTAATGGTGGATGCCATTGATGTAAGAGGAGAAGATACATTGCGAAACAAGTGCATGACAAGGAAATTTATGATGGAAAGGAATCATTAAGAGATTTGAATGGTATAGAGGCGAGAGAGTAAAGGTGAGCAAAAAGTGTAAGAAGTGAATAATCATCAAACAAGAAGAAAAAAGCTTGTTAAAAGTAAGAGGAAGAAACAATAATCAAGAAGAAACATGCGAGGATCTCGCTATCAAGAATGTATGACAATTCGATTAAAGAATCAAAAACAAAAATGATTGAACAATGTAAGATTGCAACGATAGCTTCAAACAAAATGAATGATTGAATGAATTAACAAAAATGAAAGAGGATGGAATGGGACTCAACCTTTTATGGCGACACCCCAGTTCGTGAATGATATTTCGCAAGAGGCAAAATGTAAGACCTAAAGTGCGTTATAATATGGTATTCTTTGACATGGCCAAAGGTTACACCGCCTCCCGGAACCCGAGTCATGAGATTCGGGGCCCATGAAAGCCTATCCCGGGAGATACCTTGGATTTCCAACTATATAAGAGCACTCTCAAGTTGGACGCCCGAGGTCTCTTCCAAGGAGTCAGATATGCTCAAGGCGCCTGGTACACGGTTGAGCCAAGAGTGCCCGGGGCATTTGAAGTGTCTCTCGCCATTCTTGGCAAGTCTGCATATGCTGCACTACCAAGAAAACCCACTTAGGTGTACCATAACCATAAACCATATAGTATAAGGGATAAGAGGTCATAAAACAATCAAGTTGTTGTTAAGACCTGATGGGAGGAGCTAGTCTTGATGGTCGATGTACGCCTCCTTGAAGGGGCAAACCAGGAGAAGATAAGGGCGACCCTCCATTAGGGAGCTGATAAGTGTCAAAAGACGCAAATGTCATGAGACTTTATTTTCGTAAGAAATTTAGGGCTTGTCATATTTGTGCAATGATCCTCAGAGAGGCACACACCGACGCAAGGATAAGGCGAGATCAATGGGGTTTTATGAAGAAAATGAAAAACGCTCGCGATTTCAAGGTAAAGACAAGAAATGTCATGGGATTTTATACTCGCAAGAGGTATTTAAGCTCATTTGTCGCAGAGGAAATATCCTCGCAGAGGCAAAAATACTTAACAAATGATAAGACAAGGTCAATGGGTCATTACATGAAAAGGTAAAGACGCCCCACGATTTTGTCGCAACGAGGGGTGGAGAAATAAGACCTTTAATTAGAAGGCAAAATAAGACCACACAAGAATGATAAGGCAAGATCAATGGATTTCTTCATTTGTGAAGACATCCTGCGATCTTGTCGCAATGATGAACTTAAACATAAATAAAGATATAGACATACATAAAATTGAGGAAGCAAATAAGCTTATAAAACGATTATATTCAATCACAAGTTACAAAAATAATAAAGGCCAAAGTCGAAGATTTCATTACTCCGGATAATTTGATCAAATCTCTCATTTGAAAATGAATAATGAGGCAAGTATGGGAATGAATAGATAAAATTTTGTTATTCATTTCCACATGATGGATTTATGTATTCATAATGTCAAGTTAGTTGAATTATAACGAGAATTGCTTGATTAATATGTGCAAGTAAATAAAACGAAGATTGAATTCATATTTAACAATCCAAGAAGATCGAAGAGTATATGGCAACAGTATTACAAGAATTTAAAGAAGAAAAGAAGTTATTTCTTTGAGGATTCTTCTTCTTGGTCGATTCTTCAATTCCATCATTCTTTTTCGCTAGATTCTTCTTCTTCTAGCTTCACTATCGGGAGACATCCTAGAAAGGTGTATCTTCAGAATATCATCGCAAGACAAGGATATGAACTAAGAGGAATGCAGGTGATCATTGCAAACTGCTTCAATAGTTTGATTACAAACGAACAAAAAGATTATTGTTGAAATTCGCCATCGTAGCTTGTTGTTTTTCAACTTAGAATACTTATTATTGCAAGAGAAAGGCCTTCAAGTAGTTCCCTTTCGTACTCAAGTTCTTCAATCTCTTGTTTGAAATCTCTTCTGATTCCGAAAATATATGATAATGAATTAACAACACAATAACAAGATTACACAGATAAGGAGCAGTAAAGATAATAAACAACCTTCTCTCGTTTTATCATGTCTTTAACCAAGCAAGATGTTCTGATGAAGGCTAACATCAACACCTAAATTATTCCCCGGCATTATCTAGAACCTTGGCAGCCCAAGCGAATTCATCATCATTATTTATAACAAGAAGCTAACGAATTTGATCTTCTCGCTCATTAAGTATATCATTCTCGACGTAAGAGATTCATCTCGTTCAATTTGTACTTTCTATAAGGGACTTTTGAAATGTTGCCAATGCCTCGCGGCACCTTATTAGCAATGCGATCTTTGTCATCTATAAGGCCACTAATCTTCTTCCTTAAAGCTTTGGTTTTCTTATGGGAATCAAGATACATTTGTTTAAATCAAGAATAAACCTAAACTAGATCTATGCTCAATCTCTAAGAGACGATATTTGGTTTGAAGTTCATTTAATGAAAGGAAATCAACTTTGTTTCGACGAATTACTTAAAGACTCGTTGAGATAGGTGAGAAGAACATCATTATCCATAGGCTCAGAAATGAATGGAGAAGAATGGCTTCTTCAAGAGAGATTATATATGTCTCCAAAATAATAAATCAAAGCAAAGAATAGTAGATTACAAAGTAAAGATTTATTTAAAGAGCAAAAATTTATACCATAAAGTTATTGATTTGCGCTAAGAGTAGATATTTTGGTCTCCCGAGAAGTGGATTTAGTTTCCAATTGTTGAATTCTTTCATCTTTCTTACGTGACACGCAACCTCGTTTCTAGTTCTCGGATTTTCTTTTAAGTTGGAGATTTTTATTTTCAAGGTTGTCGCGCCTTTTCTCGAGATCCGAGGCAACAACAAAGGAAGCTTCCCGTATATAAGGAAAATAAAGAAATTGTTAAGATAAAGCTTATAATCAAATTACAAGAGAAGCAGGTTAAATATGAATATACCAAAGCATTGAGAGCATTCAAGTGGCTGGAATTCAATGTTCTCGGAAACTTCGCGAAAAGATTCATTATCCTCTAATAAAGGGCATCGCAAATTTTCGCGAGAGCTTCGAAGTCAGCGTATAAGTGATCATCTCCCATTCCTTGCAAGGAATCTGAGAAAACACTGACAGTTGTGCCAGCGTATAGCTAGTTTAGTGATTCTTCTTCGAGGAAGTACCAACTTCATTTTCATCCTCACGAACCCCTCACCGGTTTGAGAACTACGAAATGAGAAGAGGGATGGGTTTTCCGCTTTTTGAAAGCGGAGCGTAAGACTTGTCCTTGCGAAAAGTGATTTTATCTTTGCCTTTAACCTTCGCAGCCTTCATTCTTCAACGCCAACCTTCGCATACGCATGAAGATAAGAAATAGAGGCAACAATATTGTTTAAAATAACAAATAAAAATGTTTCTTACTTCATCCGTGAGCGAAATTAGTATCGCTGTGGTACTCGCTTTTGGATCTTCTTTATACTACTTTCTCATTCGCAATCTAATTTTTTTGAAAGTTTAATAAGTAAAAGAGGAAGAAATATCGCAGCGAAATTGAAAAAGGAAATATACCTTCTTTTTCCTCCTCATGCCACTTAAACTCCCAAGGATGATAATTCGCGAGGTTTGGTAGAGGAAACATGTGAACCTACGATGTAAGGTCCACTCAAAAATAAAGGAACAACCCACCATTTATCATCTTTGGAATGACGAGAGTACTATTGTTGCCCGAATGCCAATCAATATCTTTGCATAAGCATCTTGTCATCTAGAATATTATCTTTTCTTTTCAACCGAGCACCCCAAATGAGATTTGTCGTTTCTCATATTTATTACTTCATAATTTTCAAAAGTTGTCTTACCAGATAATTTCATCATTATTTGTAAATTTGTGAATTTAGGATCTCCGACATCATCAGATATAAAGATCTCTTTACTGCGCCACGATTGGCTAATCCAAGCATTAGACGGATACAAATAACTATTTGACAAATGTTTCCATGAGAATTTCTCGAGCAAGAATTTCATAGAATAATGGTATCTCGGGGATTGTATAGAGGAATGGGAAGGCCATGCGAGAGTTTACCTAATGAGATCATGATTTTCTCATCATCACACCGATGATTAAAACAGCTTTTTGCAGAGAGAATGTATTTAAGATTTTTGATCGTGAATGGTTGATAAGATGAAACCTTCTCTTGTAATTTCGAGCATCTTCAAAAAGGGGTTTATATGTACGTACTCAAGTGAAGCCATTGATATAGTATGGGAATGAATGGAGAATCAAGATTGAGAGAATCAAGGAGGACTACAAGAGCAAGAAATTAAGTGAGGAAAGAAGAAAGGAAAGTTGCAGAGGGAAAAATAAAAGAGAAAAAAGAGAAGGTTAAGAAAACTATAGAGAAGAGAATCCTCGAGAAAACAAATGCATTTAATGCGATGAGATGTGAAATGGTCAAGAATAAGGGTTGAAAGAGACGTGTCAAAAAGAGAGTGAAGAAGAGACACCGTAATAAATTCCGACATGAATAAAACGTTAAAAAGTGAACAATCGCGAGATAAAGATGAGCAATTGTGGCATTTCAAAATATTAATTCTCATGACATAATTATGACTAATAAGACTTTGTAGAGCACTAAAAGAATGACGTAGCAGATGATATCAGCATAATTCATGAGGAAACTATGAGCAACTTGCGAAATTATAGAGTGAACCTGCGAGAATATAAGCTCCTAGCATGAGGCAAAGAACATGGAACGAAAGTTTCGCATGATGGATTTGCAATACTTCTTACATTTAGAGGATTAAATACTTCTTATATTTCTTGAAGAATACTTCATACCGTATACTTCCGGATGATACTTTTAAAATTACTTTCAAAGCTTCGGAATTTCGCAAAAGAATAGAGGCAAGTACGTATTTTCAAGTCCAATATTCTTTCGCCTGCTCCTTCATCAACAAAAATTAAAGACTACTACAACAACGGATTTTTCTTAAAGATCGCTCTTCAAGCAATATTCAAGAAAAAAGAGGCAAGATGTAGGAGGCAGAATATCATGACATCGATACTTCGCGAGATTAATAAATCGACCTGCATTGCAAGGCATCGCAGTAAATAATATAAAATGACGTAATAGATGACGACAACCAGAACATGAGGAAAGTGTGAAGACTTGGCGAGACTTAGGAGTGCCGCGAGGATGAATGTTTATAACACTCGCGACACTTCGCGAGTTATTCCCGAAAATAAAGGACATCTTAGCTGTCATCCACTATGTATTACCCTATAAAAGGGTTGAGTAAGTCTGTTGTAGAGAGTTCTTTGGAATTGTTAATAAGTCATTAGGAGAGAGAAAATCTAGAGTGATTGTAATTTATTTAGCTCTGTTCTATTTTACCTTGTAAACATTTCAAGAAGATAATCAATAAAAATATATAGTTATTCATCTTCAAATGGATTAGTAAAATAAATTCTTGTGAGGGGTGTATTGTGGGATTTCCTGCAACTACATAAAGGACAACACGAAAAGAATATTACAAATCTCAGAATATACTTGCAAACCTGTAGAGTTAGGCACGAGGGTTCCACACATCATGTTCTGATAACCAATATAAAAACCAAAACTACAAGTAGTCTTATTTTGATATGTTACCAAGGAAACAATTGCCCGAAACAATTTTTCCAATTTAGTTCATCAAACCAAAAACAACTAAGCATATTAGTCCCTTTGCTAAACCGATTGTTCAAAAACAACCACTTAATTCGATAAGACCAAAATAAAGATAAACTCCATTTTTCTCATCAAGTTCTAATTATCCATAAACTTAGATTTTTCAATTTTAAACAAGACAAGTACTAGGTTAGTTAACTAGCATTTCTTTTTTAGGCATTCAATTAGACTTGAATAACCGAAACCTCACTTCGATAAGTCTAACTAAGATCAGAATTAACTTAGTTTATCTTATCCTAATCGAATTGACTAAAAACTCATCCCGATATTACATATTATTTCGTTAAGCCAAATAATTCATACAAACCAAAATAAATCAACTTGCATAATTATTCACCTCAACCGAAGCAATTGAATCAACATAGACATGATACACCGCAACGCACCGTGAATTTTGTAAGCCTAAACAATTGATACCATACAAAAGCAAGATAACAATAGTTTTTCTTAACCGAACCAATTGAATCACACACACACATCAATTGTACCGAAATTTTGTAAAGCCTAAACAATTGATACCACACAATAAAACAAGATAACAATATTTTTTCTTTACCTAATTTGAAACACACATCCACACATCATCATGGAATAAATATCAATTGTGACCAAATTTTGTTAAGCAAAAGCAACAAATATATATAATATAAACTCGTGCTTTTTTAACAGAAAACAATTAACTAACAAGATTGTTACCACCAAATTTCGATCCACTTCTCTAATATGATTGCATCTTCGTCCAGGGAGAATTGATATCGAAATATCACCACATTGTCATCCTTATGCGTGAACAAAAGAATAACAAATATACCTCAACCTTACCGTGAAAGGTTGAAAACCGGTTTTAACAATTGCAAGAAAAAGTTGAAAACCTTCGAAACACATATGCTTTTATGCTAAACCAAAACTGATTCAACGTATTTTGAATTTTTCACATATTGTTTCTATTAGAACCCCTCATAATCCTTTGATAAAGCCTACCTACTATGGCTATAACTTAATCCCGCTAAATCAAAAAGTCACCCAAACCATGAGGGTTCACAATATGAGATCGAATATTAAGGTAGTAAAACCGAAATCAAACATCCCATAATCATACATAAAGATAAGGTAAAAGCAATTACATTGTTATGTAAACCAAAAAACTATCACAAGAAAAATTACTAATCAAATAATTTTATTCATAATAGTTTTATTCATAATAGACCAATACAATCAATGAAAGAAATCAAAAATTGATGTCTATTTTTCCTTGCAACCTAGTCATTCATGTCAGAACTGAATGAATGTGCATTACAACTTTTCATCTTTTGAATTTCTTCAAGTAGAAAGCCTTGTTGCTTGACCTTGATTCTCTGCGGATGAGAAATTTTCGTGAAGGATTCTCAAGAGCATGTAATTGTCTTTCGATTGAACACAAAGTGTACAATGCCTCAATACACTCGATCTTTCTTCAGAAGTATTCTCTCTTTCCTTCTTACAAGCCAATCTCCCCGAAGATGTTAATTAGACATATAATAACCGAGAGATCATGTGCTTCATTTTTCTCATGTGCTTCCTCACCTTTCAAAAGATTGAGCACCAAGGTGAGCATGCACATATCAACACAACTAGGTTGCCGAGTTGATCTCTGTCTTGTTCGTAATGAGTGACTAAGACAGGGAATCATCATTCTTGACCTCTTGCTTGGTTTGTTTTCTCTTGTTCCATCTCTTGTTTTTCTTCTTTGACTTGTGATGAAGAGTGTCATTATCACAACCTTTACTAGTACAAGAGATTTCAGACACAATGTCTTTATTTAGTCTTTCAATAAGACTCTTGTAATTATTGTCACCAACAATTGATGTTGAGAGTCATTCTTGTGACTAACTTTTTGGTCCCTTCTTGGCTAGTGGAGGACTTAGGGACCCATTTAGAGTTGGGTTTCGCAGGAGCAGATTTCTCCTTCATAATACCATTGGGATCATTGTCCTTTTGAATATTTTGCGAAGCACCCTTTCTCCAATTTGGAACATCAGATATTGTCTTTGGATTTGAAACGTCATATCTCTTTCTATAATTGGGTATTTTATGAGATGACATTGTCGAGTCATATGCAAACTTTGAACTATCATTATAATAATTCTTTTTCCTAAACTTAGGACAATAACGATCTAAGTTCTTATGAGGAGCAAACTTAGACAATTCATTTGATACAAAAGAAAGTGCATCTTGCATCTTACGAACCTTGCATCCCCATTGCAAGTGTCCTTTATTACCACAATGATAACAAATTTTAGTATAAATACAATGGGCATGAGTTTTAATGTTACCTTTTGTGGATCCTCTTGTATTGGAGCTTGACGGTTTTCTTCTTCTTATCCTTGCTCAACGTTGTTGCCTTCTTTTTGACACAATTCTTCTTTACAAGAAATATGAACATCTTTGTCATCAAGGGAAGCCTCTGATTGGAGAAGAATTTGTAGCTTTAACAAATTTTACCTCTTTGCTAATATTTGAAGCATTTATTCCTTTATAGCCCAATCCCCTGTATCACGATGATTTCTACTGCATCTAACATCGAGGTTAACTTGTTTGAGCTTTCATTGGATTTTTTCAGTTCCAAATTTTCTTCTTCCAACGCCTTGATTTTATCAAGAGCACCTAGCTAGATCGGTCTCAAGGCGTTTTCTTGAGAGATATACACCTTTTTCTCTTCAAACTCTTTTTGTTAAGAGTTAATCCTTGCATCGATTCAATGAGCTTTTCTTCCAACAAGTGAATTTTTTCAAGAGCAACATCACACTCTTTATCTAACAATTTTGTTTGAGAGAGACTAGCACTGGCTTTTTCTTCAAGACCCTGTACTTGTTGAGAATTAAACATAGCTTATGATTCAACACGTTTCTTTTCCGACAAAAACAGTTCTCTTCGAAGATTTTCACATTCTAATTTCTTAGAATTTAGAATCGTCAGACGATCTTTAAGAAGATAATCAATGGTTTGGTAACCAATATAATATCCTTGAAAACCTTCTTCAATTTCATGTTCTCTCGAAAAGAGGAGTCAAAAGACCAAACGAAATCAAGATCTCAAAATTTTTGATTTTTCAAAGGTTCCAGCAGCTTTGAGTATTCAGATATCCTCTTCTACTTCTTGTTCAAAATCTTAGTTATCATCATCGTGGAAATTTCATCTAACCCTTCTTGTAGACGTATTGTCCGAATAAATTTCTTTCATTATTAACAAGATTAAATTGTCTCGTAGAATCTCTTTGAGATGATTTCTTCATATATTGAATCGTGATGCCATCATCAAGTGTTAATTCTTAACTCTTGATGTCTTGCTTTACTTTAAATGAATCATTCATTAGATTCAATTCTTATAGGTTGATCTACCAAACATAGATTGTTAGATCTTTCGTTTGCCTACTTTGATACCAATTAAAAGGCAAGGGTACCCAAATATACCTCAAGCTAAAACTTTTCCTACCTATAAGTCCTTTCTTCAAAGTGATTGTCTATGGACCAGTCGACAATACAACTAATAGGGTTCATACTTCGTGTGATCGTTTATGGATACGAGATCGAGACAATACAACAACGAAGTATGTTTACGAGATCGAGACAATACAAAGGTTCAGACTTAACCAAACACAATAGGATCGCTATCAAGTAAATAGAATTAACGCTTCAGATTTACTTTAATTATAATAAAACAATTATAATGCGAAATAAAAGTAAATGACACAACAAGATTTTGTTAACGAGGAAACCGTAAATGCAGAAAACCCCTGACCTTGTCTAGAATTGAATACTCGGGATTAAGCCGCTACACAAAATTACACCTAACTTTGTATAGTTGAGACCAAGTAACTAACCCTATAGTTCGCTTAGTTCCGTATGTATTTCCACGCATCCGACTTGTGAATAAGTAACGTACTTAGAACAATTCCTTTGGTTCATATTCCAAACAGTAAAGGAACAACAAATCTGTTTTGGTATCAACTCTATTCAACCAAGTGATATGAGCTCGGACAAAGGCTCTTCTGCTTATCTTAACATAAACTCCTTCACGTCCTTAAATCTATCTTATGTTCAATCACCCAAAGGTAATCATTTAAGATTAATCCAATCAATACCTTTAATCACAAGGAAACATATTGATGCCGATCTACTCAATTAATCAATCCAATCTACCACAAGGATAAACCGATTATTAATTGATCCTTTTTTACCTAAACAAGTATTGTGCACACCAAAGATTATAAAACCTAAGTAAGACCTTAATATCTTCTTTGTCTTCAAATCTTCTTTAAATCATCAATAAAACCTACACACAATCATTTCTTGAATCTCTTTGTGATCAATCACTTATAACTTGAGTCCTGTTAACAATGGATTATCACAAGATCGTCTTTAGAACTAACAATAATCTAAAGATCCCCGTTAAACTCAACTAGTTTGAGTGAATCTTATATCGAAGAGAAGATTCTCAAGAATAAACAAACTAGGTGCAATCAGATTTCAACCACCGTTAGTCAATCAAATCAATCGAAACAAAGATAAACCGCAATTATCTAGTTCCCACCAACGGAATCCATCGCTTGTGAGCTTCTCAATCCCAAAGAAGACTTTAAATTGAGCTTACGAAGAGATTTAGCATAATTAGGTTACTCTCCTCTCCGAATAGTGGCTACATCCTGTAATAAACAACAAAAGAGTTAATCTATTGTTATGAAGGATTAGTTTGCTAGAAAGGCAAACTTCGTATTTTATAGACAAGGAAGTTTGGACACCAAGGAATTTCCAAACCGAAAATATTCTCAAGATATTCATTAAAGCACAAATTGCTTCCATAATTCCCGAAATGCTCATTCAAAAATAACGATCGAAATCTCTCGAAAAATATAATTAGTAAATGCACATTACTAATCTCGTAATTTCCTACAAAATGAAATTAATAACCTTAATTAAAAGATTCTTAACTTACTTATGTTTCGATCCGGGATTCTCTTCCCTTAGCCGTTAAGGAATATCTTTGAACAATTATAGAAATAAACATTCACAAAGACGTGTTCAAAGTTTGTCGACATCTTAACTTTGTAAGTTCTCTTTCACACTTACAACCTTGTAACCGATTTGCCACACTTCCAAACAAGTTTAGAATTGGTTCATCCACTTTCAAGAACTATGTGATTGATCAAAACAACATTCAATCACAATCATGGGTTTACGGTTATACCAAAACAAGTTTCTGGGTTCTACCTCCATGTGAGTACTGCATAGTCACACTAGCTTCCCAAAAGTTCTAATGACTAGGTACTAGGATCGGTTCCCCACATATATATGGTATCTAACTTATATGTTGTACATGTCCATAGGATCTGCCTCATTCTCGCTATAAACCTTTGATGCAACCCATACAAGATCGGTTCTATTTGATGTATTACACCCTTACTAAGATCGGTTCACTTTCCTTACAAGATCAGCCTTTTCCCTTACAAGGATCCATTCCCTTTCCTCTTAAGGTCGGATATACAAAATCCTATCATACCATGTGATTACTTAAGATCGGTTTTACTAATAAAAGTTATACCAATACATAAGTCAGCCTTTGTGAACAGTTTCTACCAAGAACACAATAAGTTGTGAGCGGTTATACTCATCACTTATATTGGTTGTTCATAAGATATGCAATGAATAACAAAACCAATAACACCTGGCAATTTCCTTTTTCACAAACAAGTTTATGAACTTACTTCCTTAGAACACATGTAAACATTGTTCCTGTAGGATGAAATCCTCACCTCATACCCATACATAATCACAATAGCATTCAAATGATTATGGCGATGTCTTATCTACAAAGTTTAATGGTTAGGCAATAAACCTCGATTGTATTCCTTAATACTATGTCTATCTAGAGTTCAAATATGCTTCGCAGTTATGTTTTCAATATGCACGACTTGAAATATACGTTTGGGAATGAAACAGTTCAAGTCAAATATCACTAACCTCAAGTGGAAGGATGATTCTTGTCGTTGTAGCTCCTTACTTCTTCACTTCTTCAAATCTTTGCAATACTTGTAATGTCTCATATCCTAATACTTTCAAGCTAATCTATACGAAGGTTAACTCTAGTACATAATCAAGCGACTCTTAACATGAGTTTTGATTCACTAAAATATGACAACCAAACTTGACATACCAACGCTTGGTGGGTTCAACCGAGCCATGCTCTAACAAAAATGGTCTTAAAGAAGCTACCATCAAAAGTGAAAAGACGAGGGTACCCAAATATACCTCAATCTAAAACTTTTCCACCTATAAATCCTTTCTCCGAAAGTGATTGTCTATGGACTGAGTCGAGACAATACAACTAATCGGTTCACACTTCTCTGTGTGATCGTCTATGGATATGAGATCGACACAATACGAGACAACAAGATAACTTGTGTGATTGACTATGTGGAAACAAGATCGGACAAACACAACAACGAAAGTATGTTTACTTGATAAAAGGTCTTGATTTAACCAAACACAATAGGATTTCTATCAAGTAAATAGGAATTAACATTTGTGTATTTTACTTTTTAATTATAATAACATTAATTATAATCAATATAAAGTAAATGACATAGAAAGATTTTAACAAGGAAACCGTAATGCAGAAAAACCCGGACCTTGTCCACCCCCAATACCCTCAATATTAAGCCGCTATATAAAATCTAAACCAAATTCGATATAGGACCAAGCAACTAAACATATAGTTCACCTAGTTCCATCAGATCCACGCGCTCCAACTTGCAATAAGTCACGCACTTAGAACAATTCCTTGTCTGTATTCCAAACAAGAAAGGAACAACAAATATGTTCCTGTATCAACTCTTTTCAAACAAGCTTATATAGTTTGATAAAAAGGCTCTTCCGTTTATCCCAATAAACTCCTTTGTCGTGTCCTTAGATTATCTTTTTTCAACAACTACCAAAGTAATTGTTAAGACTATAATCCATACTTTAAATCACAAAGAAACGACGATGCCGATCTACTCAACTAATCAATCAAATCTATCACAAAGATAAACCGATTATAGTTGGATCCCCAGCCGATCAAGTTTTGTGAACACCAGATTATTAACCCAAATCGTGATTTCTTCTTCGTTTCAAATCTTCTTAGATTTTCAATAAACACCCGAACAAATCAATTTGAATCTCTTGTGATCAATCATACACAAAACTGAGTCTGTTAACAATGGATTATCATGAGACGTCTTTAGATCTACAAACAAGATCTAAAAGATCCCTGAAACTTCGATCTAGTTTGAAGGAATCTTATATCGAAGAGAAGATTCTCAAGCCATAAACAAACTAGAGTGCAATCAAATTTCAACAAATCATTAGTCAATCAAGTCAATCGAAAAACTAAAAATAAACTGCACTTATATAGTTTCCCCAACGTACTCGAGCTTCCTAATCCCAAAGAAGTCTTTAAATGAGCTATGCAAAGAGATTTATAATTAGGTACTTTCCCTCTCCGAATAGATTACTCACACCCGAATAACACAACAAGGTAGTTTTATTGCCTCACGAGGATTAGTTTGCTTGAAATGAAAACATCAATATTTATAAACCAAGGAAGTTTGGACACCAAGAAATTTCTAAAACCGAAAATATTCTCAAGATATGCAATATATTTCCAAATTCGGTTTCCATAATTCCTGGAAATACTTTGTCCAAATATTGACCGAAATCTCACTAGAAAATCTCCAATTAGTAAATGCACATTACCAAAAAAAAATCCTAAAGATATGCATTTTGATTGCTGGATATTAAAAGCATATATATAAAACTAAAAACCTTAATTAAAAGATTCTCAATTTATTTCGATCCGGGATTCTCCTTTAGATATTAAGGAATATCTTTGAACAATAAAAGATAAGCGTTACTGCACATGTTCTAAGTATGTCGACATCTTTACTTTGTAGATCCTTTTTCATATTTACAATCTTGGAACAGATTTTCCACACTTTCAAACAAGTTTTAGAATTGGTGCATCTGGATTTTCAAGAACTATGTGATTGATTATCTATCAAATAACCAATCACGTGGTTTTACTGCCTCTAATTGAAACAGTTTTTGCTTCACCTTCATGTGGGTACTAGAATTAGTCGCTAGTTACCAAAACTTGGTTGACTAGGTACTAGGATCGTTCCCACATATATATGGTATCTAACTTGTATTTGTTGCACATGTTTATAGGATCGATTCCCAATTACTAAAAACTTGCCGCACCTCTTATAAGGATCGATCTCCTTTGTGATAGGTTGCACCTCTTACTAGGATCGGTTCCCCAATGTCTAGAGTTGGTCATGCAAATTGCAACAAATCGATCATACCCATCTCAGGTGATTACTTAAGATTGGTTTCACTAATAAAAGTCATACCAATACAAAAGTCGCCTTGTGAATAGTTTTTTACCAAGATACATAACAAGTTATGAGCGGTTATACTAAACACACATATTGGTAATCCAAAATTTTACAATGAGTAACAATACCAATAAGCCTAGCGATTTCCCTTTCGATTCATAAAACAAGTTTGTGAATTGTACTTCCTTTAAACGAATGTAAAAAATTGTTTCCTATGACGAAATCTTCACCCATACCCCATACATAATCACAATAACATTCATACGATTATGTCAATGTCTTATATACAAAGTTCAAAGATAGATGTTATACTTTATTGCAATTTCTTAATACTATGTCTAACTAGAGTATAACCATTCACAGATCGTAGCTTATGTTTTCAATATGCGACTTGAAATATACGTGAGATTTGAAACAGTTCAAGTCAAATATTACTAACCTTAAGAGGAAGGATGATGTCATTGTAGCTACTTACTTTCTTCACATTCTTCAAGTCTTCATGTAATACTTGTACATCTCATATCCTAATAAATTTCTAGTAAACCTATAAAGTTGACTCTAGTAAATAATTAGCGACTCTTTAAATGAGTTTTGGTTCACTTAAAATATGACAACCAAACTTGACATACCAACGCTTGGTGGGTTCAATCGAGCTATGCTCTAACAAAAAGGTTACATATGATATCTATGGCATTGGTTATGCATCCAACCTGCCTATTACTGCTTGCAGGTACGCCATATTGCATGTAGCATTCCTTGTTCGCCTTAAACCCATTGCTAGCCAACCATTTTCCGTGTACCAGTTGGTTACTGGATATGAGCCAGATTTTTCACATTTACGCATATTTGGTTGTGTCGTATACATGCCTATTACGCCTTATCGGCGTACAAAGATGAGTCCACAAAGAAGATTAGGTATTTATGTTTGATACGAATCCCCAACAATTATCCGCTACTTAGAACCTTTAACAGGCGATCTCTTTACCACTAGATTTGTGGATTGTCACTTTGATGAGACATCCTTCACATCGTTAAAGGGAGGATTGGAAAAGGATTTCCTAAGGGAACGGTAGGAATTGTCGTGGTGTGTTTCCATGTTGTCTCATCTCGATCCCCACATTTCACAATGTGAAAGTGAAGTGAAAAGAATTATCAATATTTTGAATGTGGCAGATTCTATTTCCTGATGCATTTATTGGTATCGCTAAAGTGACGAGATTACACATACCAACTACAAGCATGCCTGCAAGGTTAGTATTCCTTAATCTAGGATATGCACCATAAGATAAGGTGTTGCAACTACATTTGGTGGAAGTGTGGTCCCCCATTGTCTCCCAAGGAAGTTGGGAGAGGCCACCAATGTTCGACTAGTGCTCACCTAGAAAGGATGTGGGTGAGTAAGGCACAATCTAACGTTTATATCATCCGCAATTATCTCATAATATTGTCTCTAAATATGTCCATGAAAGTACTGGAGGATGCTCCGAAGTTTTAGATGATTCTAGAGAACAATGAAATCCTATTGGATTATAGAATGCATGAGTTAATGGAAGGATCGTGCATGGATGTTGATGATGATATATAGTTTCTCCAAAAGTAGAGCACAAACCATGCTCTATATTAATTAATATGAAAAAGAGCATATTTGGCCTTCGCAATCCAGGAAGAACTTAATTAGTTGTTTGACAAATATACAGGTATTTGGTATGGTAGTGCTAAACCACCAAGTGTAAAGCCTGTGGGACATATATGATTATTTGTCACAAAGCGTAGTGCGAGGAATGAAGTCTTTAAGTATAAAAACTCACCTTGTGGCGCAATGTTTCTCACAAACCCCTGGATCGCTTATTCTTTTGTAGTGAACATCATAATGTTCTGCTAATTATATGAGCTTGGCAATTTTCAGAAGGGCTTGAAATGCAGCTTATCGATGTGGTTACGTCATATCTCTATGGGGATCTAGATACAGAGATATTCATGAAAGTGCTAGATGGCCTTTCATTCACCAAATCAAGTAACTTTAAACCACGGAGTGTGTTGGAAATTCAGTTGAAACGCCCACCTTATGGATTATAACAATCCAGTCGGATGTGATATACCCGTCTAAGAGATTATTTGATTGGTAAGGGATATACAAATAAAAATTTATGCACATGCGTGTTTGTAAAGAAAACAAGTTCTGGATTTGCTATTATAGATGTCTATGTCGACGACATGAACATAGTAGGGTACTCTTGATGAAATAAGAGAAATCACAAGCTATTTGAAATCCAAATTAGAGATGAAAGATCTTGAAAAACTCGAGATGTGTCTAGGACTTAAACTAGAACATCGAGCTTGTTGGATATTAATTCACCAGTATGCATATGTCCATAAGATAGTCAGGCAGTTTAATATGGACAAAGTGCAGCCGGCTAGCACTACCATGAATGGTTGAAATAGATGTACATAAAGATCCATTTCGTCCAAAGGAAAAGGAAATTAAGAGGTATTTGGAGAAGGATGTCCATCTAAGCGCAATATGCGCATTATTGTACGTATTACCACAATGTACTCGACCAGATATCTCATTCTCAGTGAATTTGTTAGCTAGATATAGCTTACCGCTAACGCAACATCATTGGATTGGTATAAAAAATATCTTTAGATACCTAAAGAGAACCATTGACTTGGGTTTGTTTTATCCCTATGGAAACGAAAGGATATATGCTAATTTAATTGCTACGTCTTACACCAAAACCCAAAATAATGTTTTGGTTGGTTTTGCTGATATTGGGGACCTCTCATACCTACACAAAGGTCTATCTTAAACCGGATACATATAGTATTGGGAATACAAATCTATCCTAGATCCACTAAGCAAACCTCTTGTGGCTACCTCCACGAACCACTCTGAGATCATTGCGCTTCATGAGGCGGTTCGTGAGTGTATATGGTTACGGTCTATCATTAAACATATTCGAGGGACATGGGAGTTCTACCACCGAAGAGCCAACTTGCATTCACGAAGATAATGCAACGCCTTGCATCAACGTATGAAGCAAGGGAAGGGTAATAATACGAAACATATATCACCGAAGCTCTTTTACAATCAGCAACAATAATGTCTTCTAAACATTCAAGTCAGTAAAGTAAAGTCTGAAGAAAATATGGAAGACTTATTTACTAAGTCATTACCTAAGTTCACATTTGAAAAACATGTGAGAACTATAGGACTAAAAAAAAAATTGTCTGAAATTCCATGACTACATGAAAAGTACTCGACTTTAGGAATTGTCTAAAGCCTCTGATTGCATGCGTAAGACTAAAGGAATTGTCTAAAACTCCCATGACCGTAATGGTATGTTGAACTCTTTTTCCTTTCTTCGAGGTTACTTTTTCTCACTGGATTTTGTTACTCAACAAAGTTTTTAACGAGACAACAGTAATGTAAAAGGAAAAGTCCGACCATATAGGACTAATGAAATTGTCCAAGCTCCCGTGAATCGTATTAAACTAAAGGAATTGTCCTATGTCAAGGAAAGCATCTAGTTGAATGTTGAACTCTTTTCCTTCACCGAGGTTACTTTTTTCCATATCGTTTTGTTACTTGGAAAGGTTTTTAATGAGACAATTCTGAGACAAAAAATGCAATCATGGGGATATGTCATCATCAGGGGGAGTATCCAACGATGCAATAATGACGCCAAAAGCATTACTATAGGAAGAGAGACGGTCCATTACTATATCCCTATTGGGAGAGGGGAAAAATTGGAATTGGGAGTTAGGCGATGCTAGAAAAGAAATGTGTTATCTTAGGTGAGTGACATGCCATTATTATCTTTCGATCCCGTTGCGTTTAATTGATTAATTATGATGGGTAAATAACTATTTTGAAATGAATTTTAATCAAATTTCATTAATAACCACTCCATTAGTTCTTGTAAGCTTTGGATGGTCTGGGTACCGATCACTAAACTATCCGGGAGAAAAACCATTCTAATGTGCAATGACAACAGAGTATACATCAGTGAAATACAACTTATGTCATAGGCGCTAAGAGCATCTCCAACGTTGGGTGCTAAAATCCTACGTGGAATTTTTATTTAGATTCTTATTTATGAGGTGATTTGTTTGTGGCAAAAATAGTAATGCTTTGCTCATGAACTATCTCCAATGGTGGAGGTCATATTTTTAAGATTTGTTATTTTTGGATAATGATAAAATCGATTCCTTTTTTTTTATTGGTTTAGAAAAAATTTATTTAAAGATATTGGTTTAGAAAAAATTTATTTAAAGATAAAAATTAAAGATAATTAAAAAGATGACATGGAGGTTGGTCTCAAGGTTAAAATAAGACTTTTCTGGACATCTATTTATTTTGACACCCTTCCTACTTAATAAGACCCACTTGGAGATACATTTTATGTAATTGAGGGTCTAAAATCCTATGTGTCATCGAAAAATAAAATTTTCACCCTCTATTGGAGATGCTCTAAGCAACATTGCCAAACCTTTTGATAGGTGCTTCTAGAAATTTGGTTAAGTTTTTCTCAATTGAAAGGATAAACAAGTAGACTAGTGCCGCAGTCAGATCCAATCATACAAAATGTCAAGAGATAACATCTCTCCGGCTAAACTGACTCAATTAGGTTCCTTGACTTGGTATCTAGATGGATGGTTTTTCATCATCCTTAAGGTATCATCAATAATTAGCTGTCATCAAATAAATTTCTCTTGCACCACAATTAACAAGTGTTTTTAGAGATTATAAAAAAACAAAAACAAAAAACAAGTGTTTTTAGTGCCTGAAATGACTAGTTTAAGAACCCTAATTTGGGGCATACAAAAAAATTTGGGAGCATATGGAATAAGACAAAAAGGGGGCTAATAGTATTTTTAGGGTGGCCCTTATCCCCCTCTTTTCAAAAATGTGAAAATACCCTTCTGAGATTAATGTTGAATTAGTGTTAATCTGATTAATTAGTTGTTAATGATTGTAGTTAGTTTAGTGTTAATTTAGGATAATAATTATCTTTTTAAAGATAGTCAGTGACTTATTTTAGACAAAGAAGAAGGAGAGGAGGAAAAAAACTTTTTTTTTTCTTTGTGATCTTTGTGATTATCGAGAGATGTGTGATACAAATTTGAGTGAGGAAGGTTAATCTTCATCATGTAAAGCTAATAAAATACATATCAATTACGATGGAGATCCAGACATGGCTTATTTGTTGGATTATGAAAATGATTTTACCTAAAACTCTCAATCTTTTTCAAGCTCAAGATGATTCCTTTATGGAGCCAAATCCTCAAGATGAGTACATGGATGAGGAACCCAATGCTAATAATACACAGGTATGGTTGTAGAAGTTGTTTAATTTCCGTTTTGTAGCTTGATTTCACCCAAAAGTTATGATTTTTGCAACTAGTTCAAGAATGAGAAGGTGTCGGGCAGACAATATGTATTCCGAACCATAATAAATAAGAACAGCTTCTAAGCTTCGATTTAGAAATATATACGCCGAACTGTCATTCAATTATTTTCGCGCAAATAATTTTCATGGTTCTGGCCAAATGTGATGGGATAATATGTTTCGAACCGTATACAAAAAAATATACAAGTTATTAGTAGGTAATGTTCGCTTTTATACGTTATCCACTAATATTAATTTTTGCTTAGAAATTTCAAGTCTTATGGTTGGCTTATAATATTAGTGCCTAATAGGCTGAATCCATGTTTGACAAGTAGTTCGGCTTTATAAGTCAAACACGAACTAGCCGAACCTTGAGATCGGTTAGAGTATCATGTGAGCCGAACTCACCCAAAACCTCGTGGCGATATTGTTGTAGATTGTTCCCAAATGGAAACTATGGAGGATCAACCACCGTCTCATGGATGTCATTCATGAAGATACTAGAGATCACTTCCAAACCTATTGGTAGGTAATTTACGTAGTTTATGTTTTTATTAATTTTCAAGTATGTTGTATGCAAAATTATTAATAAAACTTAAGTTTTGTACTTGTGGATATATAGACGGGAAAACCAAAGAAGAAGTTCTAAATGGGTTGATGAACATGCTTGGAAAATCAATTGCATCCTAGTTAAAGGCAGAAAGCCTAAAGGAGCTGGGGGGAGATGATTTGTGAGAGGGTGGGAAGAAAGTAAGCAAGAAGAAAAAAGGTAAGCTATATGTTGGAAGACTGGAAAAATATAAGACTAAAACAAGGAAGATAAATTGTCCTTTCAAGATCGCCTTAAATTGGAACATAGATGAAAGAGTTTTCACAATGAATAAAGATATGGATTGCCACTATAACCACCTCCACGTCCAAAGGATCTTCATGGACATTATAGAGCAGGAAGACTCCAAAGATCATGAATATGCGAGGTAGATAAAATGACACGGCACGTATGGCACCCTGAAAATTCTAGTGTTGAAGGCGGATGATAAGAATAACAAGACTACGTTGCAACAAATCTATAATGCGAGAAGTACTTTGAGAAGAAAGGATTTGCAAGGTAGGTCAGCTGGATGCAACAACTATTGTGGTCGCTAAAAGAAGAACTATAAGCCAAAAGAAATTGGATGAATTCGCTCATGTGACACACCTTTTTATTGCCCATCCAGTAATGCGTAAAGTTGGCGGAAGCCCACAAGTTCTCATATTGGATTGCATTTACAAGACCAATAAGTATGAGATGCCCTTGATGAAAAATTGTTGGTCATATCAACCAAGCTCACCACTGCTGCTTTTTGTTTTTGCATGATGAGTTGAAAGAAAGCTATGTGGGCATTGGAACAAGTGAAGTTAATCTTCCTGGAGGATGCTCTTCCAAAGGTCATAACCACTCAAGAGGCTGCATTGATGTTTGCTATAAGGAAGGTATTTCCCGAAACGAGAAAAACTTTTTTGTACCTTTCATGTATGGAATAATGTTCAAGAAATGCTAAGGGGATAATCCAACCGCTTGTTGAAAGAGCTAGAGAAGATTGCTATATTACCGGATGGAGAAATCGAAAGTGAAGAAAGAATTCAAGAAAGCATATGAGGCTAATGAAAGGACGCGGGAATGTTTCCACAATGATTGGGAAGTTTTGACTGGTTCATCACCGGCGAAGTGTTTGAAGAAAATGCTGCAAAGCCCATTGCGAATTGGGGCCAAATACTGAAATCATTATATATTTACGCAAGCAATTTCTGGATACCAACGTGACATAGATTTTAAGTGCATTTAAAAACCACCTCACAATCACTTCGACAACCAAGCCACAAGTATGGTAGAGCTTCGCTTATGCTCGCTTTGAAGAGGAACTATTTGGGTGGTGATACACGCTCGCCACGGTTTGATTTAATTGAAGACTATTTCCATGAGGACGCGGCAATTCAGAACGTTATTCAAAAAAAGTCTAATGATGAAGCATGAAGATTTTTATGATAAGTGGCTCTGGAATAACCTATAGGGTCTCTCATTTGTGCATTGAACTTATAATGAAGGAAGTGGATTTGATGGAAAAATGTATGCTAACCCCAAGAAGAGGTTTGCAAATGAGGGAAAGTATGGGACTTCCGTGTCGATGAACTACTTTATTGGGTGATTATCTTATACCTTTGAGGATATTGATCCTCATTGGAAACAATTGAGTAGTGATCCTATGCCTGACGAGAGGGCGATGATATAGAGATTTGGGACACACCTTATGGCAAAGGTTGGAAAATGTATCGTGGGGATGTTGGGCACCAAACAAATCTTATGGGACAAATATGATGCCAATCCTCTATCCTCATACCCAAAAGGTATATTAGAACTGGTAAGGCCAAAAAAGGTAGGCCACCCCTCGAAAGAAAACCGAAAAGAGAAGAGAGCAAGAGCGTATGATCTTACCAAAAACCCACACTCTACCACAAGGGATCCATGCAGGTCGAGTACCATGATGCAAAGTAAGAAGAAGAGAAGAAGGCAATAGATAAGTTATACAAGATGGATGAAGTGAAGCTAATAAAGAAACGTGGTTTACCGAGAAAGGATAAAGGTGAAACAAGTAACAAAGAAGGGGAATAGTGGTCCTCTATGTCCTCCACCACAAAGGGAGACGAAAGCTTATAAGGCAAGATGCTTCATCTCAACAAATGGAAACAACAAAGACCACTTCTGGAGCCCAAGCAAAAGGAGAAAAACCTTATATGGAAGGGAAAATGAAGGGTCCTAAAAGAGATAGTTTGGGAAGTATTTGAGACCTTCTAATATGATTTACAAAACTACTTGGAGAACTCTACCCGAAGCCATTCATGAGTTTATTATATCTATGGACGATGTCAAGGGGATGGCACTGTGGTTTCCATGTCACCGCGGAACAACTAGGACCTTTTAAAGATGGGAACCAACCTGGCTTTCCTAAGGGGATGAAGTGAAATTATATTCGCTGATTGTTACAAACTCTACTAAATGGGATCGATGTCAACGATGCGAGGTGGCTTGGAGACCACTGGTCGCACAAGAGTTCATTAGTTTTGAAACGGTAAGCCATTATGGGGATGCCGGGCCAAAACATGTGATCATGGATGCAAATGTTTATATGTGGGTTTTTAATTGGGTTGTACTTTAATTGTGTTGTTCATTCTTTTTCGAGGGCTTCTAAGTTGTTTCACCCACGCGCCACAACAAAGCCTTTGCAATGAGAGTTGGAAAGATAGAAGACTTGTTATTGCATTTGTTCAAGGCTGCCATTATACTGCCTTAAGCTTAGACCTTGTTGCCCAATACCTCCATTGTGTCCATTAGCCTTTGGCCTGCTTTTTTGAAGAAAATTACTCATGGATTGGTGTGCAAATTACGCTACTTCGCATGGAGGTTTGGAGAAGTTTGCATCCACCTCTTCCACCCGCATTTCAGTGTGTCTAATGGATGATGAGGGAAGAAGATGTTTTGAGGATGATAAAGAAGATGTTTCTGAAGACACGAAGAAAATGTTGTAAGTTAGGATCACCCTAGTATTTAATCCATTGATATATAATTGTTTTGCATTTTGTTTTCGCTTGATGCCTAGGTTGATATGAGATTATGAATGCTACATAATGTATCCTAAAGCGCGTCTTATGAATTGAATATATTTTGTGGTTTTTTAACTTGTTTGTTGGTGCAAAGATTTGAAGAAAAAAGAACTTTCAAGATACCTGCTCGCTAACCAAGAAAAGTATATTTGAATGATCTCGTGATATAAAAAATGTATTTCCTATGTCAAGGTTGGGCGAATAAAGACCATTATTGTGAGCCGAACTCGTACGTAAAAACATTTTGACAAAAAGATACAAGGTAATGTCGCTTTTATTAGGAATATAACTAATAAGTTTTATCCAAAGGTTGGCTACCCAAGTGTTATGGTTCTACTTGCATGTGACGATTTCTTTGTGCCAACTATAAATGCCGCTACATCCTAACACATGTTGTAAGGTCTTACTTTTGTCTGAAATATCAACAAGCCGATCCTGATAAGATTTCATATATATATGGTCTGGCTTTAGGTAATTTAATTATACAAATTAACCATATATGTTGAACTCCGTAATTACCTAAATTTATTGAAATCATAAAATCACCATTACAAATTAACCATTAAAAATCACTAACCATTACAAAGTAACAATTATGGGATTTAATAACCAAAACGAGTTATGACAAACTTCCTAAGGATGTTGTAATGAGCTTGGTATTTGAAAATTTTTCCTTTCCATCTTCGCTGTCCTCTAGAACTCGAACAACAATCTCATCATTTGTTTCACCTTTTGCTTCATATTGATTGACAATCCGAATCATAGCTATGAAGTCCCTAACTTTATTTTTAATTGTTTGATTCACAAAACAGCCAAGCCCTATCCCGTTGTTTGGATTAATGCTTCATTAGTGAAGGCTTCATGAATTTGACCAAGTAGTACATACTTATTAGACCTTTACCCGTCGCCGGACCCTTCTCCTGAGTAGTAAGTTACGAATGTTTGCAAAGAGATAAATCTTCTTATAGAGTATACTTAGGACTAGACGCTACCATTTTGTGGATTTGATAAATGAGATATCATATGTGGCTATATATATGTTTGACTGATTTGTGCTATGTAACGGCTATATTTTCATTTTGAAAAACCATCTCCAACGGCTACGTTTAAAATTTTAAAAACAATAGAGGTTCTTAATATTACATTTTCATTTAAAAGCCGAACTCGCGAATTTTTCGACCATCTAGTGTATCTCAAAATAAGAAGGTCTCTAATAAATCCTTGAATTTTTCTTCACCATCCTTAACATATTCCGAGCTTATATCTTCTTCCTCCATGGCGATAGCCCAAAGGCTTTGAATTCTAGCTCCTAAATAAAAAAGGAATGCAAAGTTAGTTTATAAAAAGAAAAACTAAACAACTCTATAATGGAACATTGCTTTTGGATTACTCACTTTTTCTTCATTAGTTTCACGGGATGATATTGATTAACCCATCCTAATACCGATGTAATCTTTTCATCGATAACGGATTGTCAATCTTCACTTAATTCCAACGCGACGATGTTTAGGATTTCCATCTAACCAAAAAATGGAATTTTTTACTTTTTTCCAAAACATCGAATAATGCATATCGATGTTCACCATAAATACGATAAGTCCGAATGAAAGCTCTAATAAAGCAACTTATCATCTTCTACTTGAAATGGTTCCATGAATTAGTATAGACGGAAACAATGAGTTAAGTACTCAATGCTATGAATAGAACACTATATATAGTAAAGGCCACAACAGACTTATTTTTTTACGAAGATGCTGTAATGTTCGGCTATATTAACTATTTCTTATAAACCGAACCCTGTTGATTTAAAGGTTCTGGCTTATTCGTTCCATAGTGAGTCGAACCAAATGCGAATCCAAAATTTGTAAGGCCACAGTTCGGTAACCAATAAAGTTGTAATTTGAGCTTTAACCATGTTCTTTTTAAGTTGTTTCAAAGACCACCTAATATTCTAACCAAAAACATATAAACCATTCAAAATTGCATTAAAACATGTGGATTTAAGGTAACAAACCAAACAAGTGTATTTAATAAAACATAACAAACTAGTGTACTTCACAACTCATAACAAAGAAAGTGTGCTAACGACTCATAAATAAAAATATAACAAACTAAGGTACTTACACACATCCAAACTTATAGTTCATCGTACTTCCACCTTCTTTCCCTTTAGACATACATTCTCGTCTTTCACCAGTTGACACCTTAGCAGCTTGACTTGAGCCTTCACCTCTTTTCGTGGCCTCTTGCTCACGCTTTTTCCCGGTTTATCGGGTCCTTTCCTTTTGTTTATGACTGTATCCCATCAACAACCAATCCTCTTGCTTCATTCACCGTCATCTTAGTTTTGCAAGAAATTTTTCTTTCAAATTTCTCAACAACTTCTTACCCACCGCAACCTCGTTCCATTTAAAGGTCACTTAAACAAGAACTTTTAATATTTAAGAAGTAACACTTAAACAAGTAAAAATTGAAGACATCGCTACCATTGTTTTATATAATTTTGAATGTCAACGGCCTTTGACTTCTTTTTTGGAAACCTTTGCCTTCTCCCCGCACCTACAACTTGACTTGCATTGATACATAAGATGTGAAATTTCATTATACCAATCTATATAGCCTGCCTCAACTTGTGAGGACTGCCACCCAAAATATGCAAGTGGTTCATTTTAACTTGTTGGCATCCAACCTTCTCCAAGACTTTAAGGTTGGTTCGATCATTTTGGGGCACCACAAGAGGTGGTGCTTTAGTCCCGCAGCACCCCAATGGCAACAACTCAACTTATCAAGTAACCACGAGCCGCTTTGACTGATCCTAACTCGACGAGAATGCGATGTTAGGATCATATATTACGTAATCCACCCGAGAAATAAAGGTCTTAGTACATACCTATTTTATAAAGTTATCTTGAACAACATAATCTTCTTGAACACCTCTCAAATATGGGTCAAATACTTTATCAGTCACTCCCTATCCAAAGAGTCTAATTT